>WEDG01003053.1:0-21310 GCA_017591395.1 Schistocephalus solidus
TTAGAGACTGGACAATCCACTCAATAGTTTTTTTTAAATCAACGTGTCTTTTACATTAAAGTTGAGACTAAAAATTCGTAAAGTCAAAGGAGCTGAAATTCGAAAGCAATTTCAAAGGACACGCGAATTTCTTGGTGTTAAGATAAATTCCTCCTCACTCTGACTCGTTTTCGAACATAAAACTGTCAAAGTTACTTTTAAAGCTTTCCAGTGATGGCAAAATAATAACGTCTTCAGGGAGGTATTTCATGGTTTAACCACTCTGACAGAAAAGGCGAACTTGCGTACATCCCGTGTCACCTGCTGGATGCGCAGTTTCAATGGGTGACCTCGAGAATGGGTCGTGGCAGCAAATTCAATGTAATCCGAGAATTCCAGACAGCAATCCAATCCCCTCACAATGCGGAATGTCTGCAGGAGGTCACCGCATATTTGTCCATAACTCAAAGGGAACAGAGTCAGATTCGTTAGGTGGGTTGGATGTGGCAAGGAGCTTTGACTCCTAACCATTTTGATGGCTATCCTCTGTATTCTTTATAGTCAGTTCTGATCTTGAACTGTCCAGGGTTTTTAGACTTGCACAGCATATTCCAAATGCGGCCTTAAGAATGCTCCAAAATCTTAGCGATGAGATCTTCATCGAAATCCAAAAAGGCTCGTCTGATGGCATGCAACACAGCCATTGCGCTCTTCGCCACATTCAAGCAGTGAGAGGATGGTTTTAAGGTGGTGGTCCTCGGTACACCAAGGTCATCTTGGGTTTCCACATCCTGTAAGGCTTCAACGTTGAGAAAGTAGCTTCTTCTGTCAGCAAATCTGGATGGGTTTCCAAGGTGAAGTATTATACACTTTTCGACGTTGAACCGCAAAGCCAATGATTCGACCACTCTTCTAACCGAGTTAAGTTGATCTGTAGTTTATCTTCGTCAGCAGGGCTCTGGATGACATTCCAGATTTTTATGTCATCGGAAAACATTGCTGCTTCAGAGTCCAGATCCCTGACACAATCATCCACGTTTATTAGGAACAGTATTGGCCCTATTACTGAACCCTCAGGAGCCCCACTCTTGACCGCAGCAAAACGTGACCTCTCTTGGTCGATGCCCACAACCTGGTGCCAACCCAGGAGGAAGTTTTTAATCCACTTGAAGGGGTAACTTCTGATTCCAATTCTTTCTAGCTTTTACAAAAGTCTCTGGTGCGGCACAGTTTTGAGGCCATGATCTCACAGTTTCTGACTGTTCAATATCCATTTCCGATCCTGAAGGCTGCGCGAACGGTTACCTTCTCCCCCAAATGAAGCATACCGTTCAGCAGGTGCTGAAATATTGCACCGCCAGCGGAGATCCTTTCCTTCGAGGTAGGAGCATTTGGGTCATGTAAACCCTGGATAACTTCGCAATTCTCTCGGTCTAGTGCGTTCTTCGAAAAACTGCTTACCATATTTTCCTCTGAATGACCTGAGGGATAAATGAGAGTTTATTAACTTTATACTCCTGTTATTGTGTTTCCCAATTCTATCATGCCACTCGCATTTTTTTGCTCTCAACTAAGATCTGTTTAGAACTGCAAGGATGGCTGACAGATGTTGAGTCTGAAGTCAGAACGGCCTTTGGAAAAGGCATTATTGACGTTTTCCTGATATTACTGTTATCCAATTTGGCCTTTACCGGGTTTTAACCCATAAATTCAGAAGCTCCTAAGAATGCATTATCTTGAATTACTTGCGTTTTGCGCGTTACCTTTTCCTTCTGACACAGGTAATCCCTTTCTGTCCGTCATTATTCAGCTTCAGGAGCTTCCTTAAATCCATAATCTTGTCTTCCATTTTTTTGATTTTGATCAATGTATGGGTACTTCTAACGCAAGGTTCATCATCGTAACCCGCAATATTTATGGGAAGTACGCTTTTTGCAGGTTTTGACGATCGTGGCCGGCAGGCATGGAGATTACGAACACAAATTCTGGAAGTGAAGGTAATATCATCAGGCTTTCCTTCTGAATGGTTGCGGCTGCTTTGCATGCTATCATTGTCCAAATTCTGAGTGTCCATTAATTATGAAATTTGATGAGTATTTAAAGCAAATAAGTGCGTCTTTTGCTTTGCACTTAACTGTTAATTGCGCACGAATCAGTTCTGTAGTCCGTTAGAATGCATTAAAGCAGAACTTCCTCGAAATACGATTTCTGAGAAATTTCCACACAAGAAGAAAATTCCAAAGACGCAGAAAGTAATTTAACGTACTGTTCCGCTGTCAACGTCGGAGCCTGTAACTGTAAGTTGGTATCGATGTCGAAATAGTCGCAGTTAGAGAGCAGGTAATCCCTTTGTGCTCAGTCGGGCTTCGATATTCTGCAGGGTTAAGTCTTATGTCCTTTGCTGATCCTCGTTTATATAAACAACTGCACTGATAATCTTGACTGTGATGTTCTCATGTTTACAGATGATATCAAAATCTGGAAAACCATTATCTTTGTTGAAGACGCGCAGAAAATACAAGAAAACCTTGACAACGTGGCCGTCAGATATAGCAAGTGGATTCTAACGTTTATTTTACCCGAATGTGTAGTCTTACGCTCAGAATCTGGGAGAACACGTTTCCTCAATCACGGTTACTAACTGAATGGAATTTCAATAAAAGAATTAGACGCGCACAAAGATCTAGGGATCTGGATAACTTCAAATCGAATGCCCTCCAAGCACTCTAAACGAACCGTCCAAATGTGACGAAGATCATGCACTGTATCAGGCGCACGTTCCTAGTCCCTTCTGGACTTGCAGAACCCGAGTGAGCACAACGAGATTATCTGCCTTCTAACTGCGACTATTTCGATCTCGATACCATTTCGCAGTTACCCTTTCCGATGATGCCATCGGGACTGTCCGTATGAAATTACTTTTTTCGCCTTTGGAATTGTCTTCTCGTGTGAAAATTTCTCAGAAATCAGGCTTGGAGCAAATTTTGTTACTTCAAAGAATTCAAATAGACTACAGAACAGTTTTGCGTGCAAACAACAGCCTAGCAAAGAAGTGGACACGCAGAAAGTTCGAGGTAGCTGGATAGCTTCAAAACTTATGCCAGTCGCGCACTCTAAAAGAGCCGTAAATAGACGACGAGCCGCAAGCACTGGATCAGAGGTGATTTCATAGCCTTTCCTACCGAACTTGTTCCGCGGATCATTCTTTCTTTCTTTAGACCGCATTTGGAATACGGAATGCCAGCAAGGATGCCCTTGATCAAGAAAGACAGTGATCCCATCAAGAAGGGGCAGAGACCGTCGACAAGATTGGTGGACGGTCTTAGGACCCTGTCGTATCCAGAATGACTTATCAAGCTTAACATTTTTTCCTTAATCCTATAGACAAATGAGATGTGACTTGTTATGAACATTTCAAATTATTCACGGACATGCATTTTCGCTGAAGTCCTAAGATTACTTGGAGATTACAAACATGACTTACCTGCGCGAACATCCACGTAAGGTCAAACACGATTGTATGCACCTAGATAAACGAACGTTTTCTCTCAGTCTGTGAGAGGTTCGACCATGGAACTCACTTCCAAGAAAAATACTGACGTCCAATACTGCGGATATATTTAAACGGCAGTTAGAACGCTTAATTTTTGATCCCGATGTCTCCCCTGCAGAACTATCTTCACCCTACGAGCATCAGCCCCGCCTGACCCCCACTGGCCCATGGGGCCAAACCGTCGACTTGGCCCCTCACTGGAAAAATTTGCGCAGCGGACCCCGCGATTTTCTTGCAGTAGCATCCCCTTTTCCTTTATATCGAACGCCCACCGCACACAGCCTTCCCCATCATTATCGGCTACTTATGAGGTACCCCTAATTATTGTTCTATTAACGGCCCAATTTTATACAATTAATATGACTTCCGTTTAGACCCATTCAAGCCAATCCTGCGATGTACCCACTCACTCATGAAAAAAGATACGTGAAGATGAAATCTGCAAAGTACTTTATTTTAAAAAAAATTTATATAACACGGTACATGCGTAGGATAAATTTGTCATAGGTTGTCCACATGGCTGCCGTTATCCGGTGTTGGTTCCTAAAAAAAGAAATATGTTGGTTACCGTGGTGAACATTATAAAAAGAAATATAAATCACAAAGTCGGGATTAAAATAACTATCCCTAGGTTAATAATATTTAAACCTGGAATGCGTTAAGTGCAAAGACATTGAGATACTTACCATTTCTTCGGACACAGACTGTGTTGTGCAAATTCGACCACTGGTGGGACATTTCGGAAGCTGAATAAGTATGCTGGATTAATTCAATGGAGTAGTTTTACCTTCTCAGTTGCCTCCTGGCGTTTTGTTCTCCCACCTTACCAGTCTCTGGCACCATGGAACCAGTCAGTAGCTGTTCTGCGAATAAGATCCACAGAACACATATTGAAGCTGGCATTTTGGCGAATGGATTCTGCAGACGTCAGGGAAACGTTATAACCTACCAGTTAAAACTGTATAGAGCGGGCAGCAAATAAATGACCGCTTGTCAGTGGATCTGCCCCAGCAGAAGTAAGGGCACAGGGGTGGTCCAATAAAACATGTCAAGAGATTCCGGATGAACTCTCTTTCATTTCTTCCCCAACCACAGACAGCCTTTCTTTCTACAAATCACAAAAAAGACTCAAAAGGAAAGGCTGAAAAATTATCCAACACTCCAAACCGACTCACACGTTCATGTCGGTGAACTAAATAATGAACTCTTCGAAAGGCGATTTGCCTCTGTGACGGAGTCCCTGCTTTCGTGATCGAAACGAACAGTCGTCGCGAAGACGCTCGCTTTACACAGGGAACGTCTTGCGGTTAGCAATGGAAATTCCAACATGACAGCACCTAGAGTGCTTTCCATTACCTTCACCAAACGACGTACCTGTCGCATCCATCTGCCTTGTAATTCGCTTGTTTGTTCCTTGACCCCTATCGATTCGGCATTCCAACTCAAAATAACATTGCCTGAAAACCTATTATTTGAAAACTTGGGAAAGATTTTAGGCAGTTAAGGCTCCGGTGAGGAATATAACGCCGACGACGAAGACGGCGAAGGACCATCTGCTACTTCGGTTGTGGCATAATACGCCTGCATTGCACACAATACCCGCTTATACACGGTGCTCCTCTTGATTCCGTAATATTTTCGCTTCATGGTTACTTTTTATGGACAAGAGGGCACAATATATAAATGATATTAGGGCATATTTCACATTCAGTGAGCTACAAAAAGTACCGTTAATGTTTCGCATTTAAATCGAGCATACGTATATTAACATGAGATTTAAAGAGCAATAGGTAGCAAATTATATTATAAAACATCTCCAGCCCTCTTAATTACCTACCTGAGGATTAGCAGCCTTGAGAACAATAAGTCAGTCGAACAAGTCACACGGCAGGCCGGCAAACGCTTAGTAGACAAATGGCGTCTAAATGTCAGACTTAAACACAGCATGTAAAATCAGTTCATCAAAGTACCCAATAATTAGGCATAAATAGTATTTTATCTTATAAATATTACATATTTGAGTTTAAATTCAAACAATGACACCTTATCCAGTCTTTACAAGAAGTCTAACGACGTGTTAAATATGGCCTGAAAGTCGAGGGAGGTTGGCCCCTTCTGGACCCCTCTGGCCCCCTCAGAGCCCCCTCTACTGACGGGGCCATGTGCTGGTAGGGCACCCAACAATTAACTTTACCTCATAATTACAGTTTATGTGTATCGTACCACTACACGTTTGATGTATATTGTATATTGTGAAGGAGTACAGACATTACACTTGATGACTCTAAATGTAAAGTTATCATTTATTTTTTATTTAGAATTTATATTTGGTAAGCACCGGGAAGGCACTGTCTAAGCAAACATTAGTAACGAAATAAAGTTATGACAATTTTTGCAGATAAAATGTACAAATACATAACTTGTCCTGCTTTGTCAACAGTTAGCAATGTTTAAAAATTAGTGGTGAACTAGAAATAAATAGGCAGTGAAAAAAAAACTCCTACCATAAAAATGGAGGCAGAGTTCAATAGGCCTTCATTTTTGAATAGAAGGTAGGAGAAAAAAACTGCTTAGGAAAAAATGGTCAGGTGGTAGAGTAGGGTAGGGTAATACTGAAGTAGCAGTTCATAATGAGATATTGAAACGTCGAGGTGATTCGTTCTTGATCACTTAGGCGTATGAAACAAAATCTCACGAAAATGCGTCAATGAACTTAAGTCCTCAGCATCTTAGGATCCATAATTGAATTCTGATGATGGTTAGTATCCAAAGAAACGGTAGCATTTAAGACTGTGGACCACCGAATGTGAACGTCCGAATGACGTCATCGTTTGGAGTACTGGTGATATAAGGAGACATCATAGTTCATGGGCGACTCGAGGTAGTAATAATATAGTTTCAAGAGGGTCAATTAAATTCCCGATGGTCCTTTCCCCGATTCATGGGGAAAGCTACTGGGAAAAGATGAGAAAAATAAAAGGTTACTAGAATCAGTGTTAAGATAAATGTGCAGTCTTCGCTTGAATGCAGATAGACTAGTTAACGACCTGATTTCAATTGGCAAGTTATTCCTAATAAAACTATACCTAGAAGCAAAGAAAAGAGAGCGTTTACACGTGGAGGATGCAGGGGGAGGTATAATTAATGTAGATTTTCTTAGGTTGTAAGCAAGACTAATGGGGGTAATGACAGAAAGTTTGGGGAGAGTTGAGCTATTATTTAGTCATAAAAGGAGATAAAAGCCTGCTTCAAGTCTCCTGACCCAAAGAAATTTTAGCTTCATTAGCTGGCATCTTGTTGAGTAGGAAGTAGTTAAAAGAGTCGGATATAGGAGTTTTTTGTGAAATGTCTTTGGACATTTTCAATTTTTGAATGGCTAGATTCGTTCATTAAACCGAAGAAAGGACAGCAAAATTCAAGAATTGGAAGTACAAACATACGATAAAGTCTTAATTTAATTTAAGGGAGGTAGAAATTATAAGAAATAAAGCCGCAAATCTGAGCAGCTTTGTCCGTAATTCTATCGGCATGAGGCGAAAGATCTAATTTATTGGTGTAGCTTAAGCCCAAGTCCTTGATGGAGGAACATTCAATCATAGGGCAACCTTCAAAGATAAGAGGTTGCGGCAGCCTTAAAGGCCCAAAACTCATGTAGCGACACTTAGTAGGTGAGAACTCCATTAGCCATGTGGAGCTCCAGGCCGAAAGAGCGTCTAAGTCTGAGTGAATTTGTTCTAGGCACCGTTCGGTCGTAGAGTTAGAGAATGAATACACGCATTTGAGGTCATCAGCATAAATAAAAGATTGAGAATGTTTAACTATCGATGAAATATCATTTGTATACAGTAAGAACAACAAAGGACCTAATACGGTACCTTGAAGGACACCACTAACAATCGGGGTAGCACTTGGGTATGAGGAACCTACTAAAACTTTTTGTTTTCGATCATTTAAGTATGATCTAATAAAGTCAGTAAAGGGACTACGAAATCCTATAGCTTCTAGTTTAGCTAGAAGTCGTTTATGAGGCACTTTATCGAATGCCTTACTAAGATCAAAATAGATAACTACTACAGATAGATGATCATTACGAAGAGAGGTTAGTAGATTTAGAAAAGACATGTGGCAGGTTTCACAAGAGCGGTCCGGTAAGAAGCCATGTTGGGTAAAGTTGATAATTTGATTGCTTAAGCAAAAATCGGTGATTTGTTTTGCAATAAGTTTTTCGAAGAGTTTAGCAAGAGAGGGCGTTTTATGAACACCGCGATAGTTATGATATGATAGCATATGTACAGTCAGTATAGAAAAGTGTTCATTTAAAAAGTTTTGAGTCAAAGCATAACATAACTTCGAATGCGTTTTCCCAGTTATAGGCGAAAAATTGCGGAAGAAAATTAGAGCCCGAAAGGCTGGTTGTAAGTAATCATGTTGTGAGAGTTGTCTTTTATCAAATATTATGCCATCAATCCTTTTTTTGAAACCAGAAATGCTGTCAGCGTTAATTGTCTCACTTGATAACGAGTTCCAAGGTCATACCACTCGTTGGCTAAAAAATATTTTCTGAGATCCCATCGCCTGCGTTTGCTATTGACCTTGTAAGGATGACTATGCAGATGAGTTGTGTATGCAAACTTGAAGAAATCATCCGATCTCAGGGAAGAATCATGGCCCGGATAATCCAGAAAGTGCCTGTAAGAAAGATGAAATAAGTCAAGCTTTTCACATCTGACTTGGTACGGTAAAGTCTTAAGACCGTCGACCATATTTGTTGCTCTCCGTTGCCCCTGGTATCCATGGTATCCAGGCTGGTATTCCGTTATCTAAATTTGGTCTCACAAAGACGCCGTAAACTCTTCCGAAGAGATCAGGGGAAATATTTTAAAAGCACGTCTGATCCAATGCAGTGTACATGTTGCCTTCTGGACTCCTTTCTTACAGTGTTCTGAGGGCATCAAATTCGCAGTTGTCCAAATGCCCAGCTCATTGTGTGTTTCTACCTCTTTTAATGCAGTGCCATTAGTAAAGTTCTGGTATTTCTCAGATACTTTTTGACTGGTGCTCACGTGTAGGATCACATACTTGGATAAATTAAACTTAAGAAGCCTCCTGGCCGACCAGGCACTTAGTTTGTCAATATTCAATTGTAACCTTTTTGCGTCCTCAGTGCAGCTGACTTCAGTCCATGTTTTTACGTCATCTGCAAACATGACAGCTTCACAATCTAGGTCTTTGAGACAGTCGTTCACGTAGATTAGGAAGAGAAGCGGGCCCAAAACAGGACCCTGTGGAACACCACTTTCTACTTCTGCCCACCCTGAGCTAGAGTTTCCAACAACAGCACGCTGTACTCTGGAAGACAAGAAACTCTTGATCCACATGAAAATTTTTCCTCGAATTCCTACGTCCCAAATCTTCTGTGAAAGAAGCCTGTGTGGTACGCTATTAAAGACTTTTTTGAAGTAAAAAATAAGACATCTACTGGAAAACCCTTATTTGCGGCCTTTTTCGATTTCTGGTGCGACTGAATTGCACTCATGAGACAGGAATATCCTGGACGGAAGCAGTGTTGGACATCGCATAAGATTTGGTTGTTTTCAATTCAATTCAATTAATTGAGTGAAATAGGCATGGGCCTTTGTGTACTCTTTTTGCAAAGTAAAATTAAGTGTGGCATACAGAGAAACCAAGTGGGTTGCAAAGTACAAAAGGCGAACATAAAATATGACAAGTGGTGCGTGACTCCCGAGGGTTTAGATAAATTCCTCATCGCTCAGGCTCGTTTTGGTACATAAAACTTTCAAGGTTCCTTTTAAAGCTTTTCAACGATGGTGACATCACAACGTCTTCATAGAGGGTATTCCATGGTTTACCATTTCTGACAGAGAAGGAGAACTTGCGCACATCCAGTCTCGCCTGCTGCATGCGCAGTTCCAATGGGTGACCCCGGAGATGGATCGTGACGGCAAATTCAAAGAAGTCCGAGAATTACAGGCAACGACCCAATCCCTTCACAATGCGGAATGTCTGCAGGAGATCACCACGCATTTGCCTATGACTCAACGAGAACAGATTAAGATTCATTGAATTCATTTACAGATAGTGCATTAAATGCCTCTTGATAATATGCTCCATTATTTAAAAGGCTATGCAAGTTAAACTGACCGAGCGGTAATTTTCACAGTCCAGTCGTGAACCTCCTTATAAAATCGGGCGATGAGTGCACACTTCCATTCTTCTGGGAGTTTGCTTTCCTCAATAGACTTTTGAACTATGATGGACAGTGGTACACACAGTTGGTCAACAAGTTCTCTAAGTGCTAATGCAGGAATTCTATCCGGTCCACGTGACTTGGCAGGATTTATACGGAGTAATCTGGTCCTTTTTATGGTCGCTGAAAAGTCTAGATCTGGGTCCTCTGTTGTGGGTGAGTAGAAGGTGGAGGAGGAAGGGAAACGAGGGGAAGAAATTGATTGAAAAACTGGTGGAATAGCAGCAAAAGAATCAGGCTCTCGGGGGGGAGACAGTCTGAAATAATTTGGATAGAAGGGATGCATTAAACTGGTCGTCGGTCTCCAGTTTTCCGTCTGCAGACCTAAGAGCAGGAATTATTTCCTGAAGGCTCTTTGTACTCCGTATATAGCCATATAGCATTAGGGGGTGTTCCAAAGATTTTTGCCGTATTTTCAGTTCGAACTTCCATTTTTTTCAATTCAATTCAATTTATTGAGTTAAATAGGCATGGGCCTTTGAGTACTCTATTTGTAACGTGAACTTTAGTGTGGTACACAGAGAAACCGTGTGGGTTGCACAGATACAAAAGGCGGTCATACAATATGACAAGTGGTGCGTGACTCTCGAGGATTAAGATAAATTTCTAATCGCTCAGGCTCGTTTTGGAACATAAAACTTTCAAGGTTCCTTTTAAAGCTTTCCAGCGATGGTGACATCACAACGTCTTCAGGGAGGGCATTCCATGGTTTAACCACTCTGACAGAGAAAGAGAACTTACGCGCATCCAGTGTCCCCTGCTGGACGCGCAGTTTTAATGGGTGACCTCGGAGATGGGTCGTGGCGGCAAATTCAAAGAATTCCGAGAAGTTCACGCAACAATCCAATCCTTTCACAATGTAGAATGTCTGCAGGAGTTCACCACGCATTTGCCTATAACTCAAAGTGAACAGATTAACATTCATTAGGCGGGTTGGATTTGGCAAGGTGCTTTGACTCCTAACCATTTTGGTGGTTTTCCTCTGTACTCTTCGAGGCAGTTCTGATCTTGAACTGTCCAGGGTTTTCAGGATTGAACAGCATATTCCAAATGCGGCCTAATGAATGTTCCAAAAGTCTTAGCGTAGAGATCTTCATCGAAATCCAAAAAGGCTCGTCTGATGGCATGCATCACCGCAATTGCGCTCTTCGCCACGTTCAAACAGTGAGAGGATGGTTTTAAGATGGTGGTCGTCAGTACACAAAGGTCCTTTTGGATTTCCACGTCTTTTAAGGCTTCACCGTTGAGAAAGTAGCTTCTACTTTCGGCAGATCTAGATGGGTTGCCTAAGCGAAGTAATGTACACTTATTGACGATGAACCGCAAAAGCCAATGATTCAACCACTGCTCCAACCGAGTTAGGTTGATCTGTAGTTTATCTTCGTCAGCAGGGCTCTGGATTACATTCCAGATTTTAATATCGTCGGCAAACATTGCTGCTTTGCAGTCAAGATTCCTGACACAATCGTCCATGTATAGTAAAGACAGTATTGGCCCTAGTACTGAACCCTGAGGAACCCCACTCTCGACTGCAGCAGAACTTGACCTCTCTTGGCCGATGCACACAACCTGGCGCCGACCCACGAGGAAGTTATCGAGCCGCTTGAGGAGGTTACCTCTGATTCCAATTCGTTCTAGCTTGTATAGCAGTCTCTCGTGCGGCACAGTATAGAAGGCCTTTTGAAAGTCAATGAAGGCGATGTGAACTGCGTGTTTATATTCAAGTGCTTGGATCCACCTCTGGAGCGAATATAGCAAATTTGTTGTGCAGGATCTTCCTTTTCTGAACCCGTGTTGACAGCTTGATAACAAATTATGAGTCTCTAGGAATTTTACCAATTCGCTCTTGATGATCCTTTCCATAATCTTGCCAGGGATGTATGTCAAGCTTATGGGCCTGTAGTTTTTCACTGACGCCTGGCTACCGCTGTTGTACAAGGGAGTTATATGTGCCAGCTTACAATCGATAGGAAGAGTTCCGGAGTCAAATGACTTTTGAAAGAGCACTGACAGAGTTGCGGAAAGTTCATTGGCGAGTTCTTTTAGAAGATTGGGTGGAAGCTCATCTGGTCCTGGGGATTTCAACGCTTTTAGTTCTTTATTTCCTTTTCGATCAAAAATTCTGAGATAAGAATGTGGCTAATGCTTGCAGTCGGTGGGTTATCCCATGAGGGACGAAGGAACATTACCTAGTTTGTGAAGACAGAGCGGAAGAACTGTGAAAATTACTCGGTTTTTTCCTTGTTTGCAGTCTTGATCAGCGGTTTTTGATGCCTATTCGTTGTACATCGGCAGAGGTAACTGTAGACCAACTTTGGATTCTGCGTTGCCTTTTGCAGCAAAGTCTTCTTGAATTCTCTTCGCGTTTTATGGATAAGGCTTTCCAGTTTGTTTATCTGTGTTTTATACTTATTAAAATATGCGACTTGATTAGACTCAAAATATTTTCTACAGAACTTGAGCTTCCTGTTGATTTCCCTTTTTAAGTTGTTGTCTAGCCACCCAGGACGCTTTCTGTGACGGACACTCGTTAGTGGGCAGTGGTTGTCCATAAGTTGCAGAAGAACATTTCGGAAGGCCTCCCAATCTTCATTCACGGTGCTCGAAAACATTGAGATCCAGTTGATGTCGTTTAAATCTGCTCGCATCTGATGAAAGTTTTCTCGCCAAACGTTACACCGTTTTTCCTCTATAGCAGGCGTAACGGAGAATAAGGAGTAGACCCACATAAGCACCACATGATCACTTGAACCGAGCGGAGGCATTGAAATAATTTCGTTAATGCTGCCTGATGTTTTCGTGAAAACCAGGTCGAGAAAGTTAGCCCTTTGTCCTTCACGTGTTCTGGTGGGGAAAAGGGCATGTTGTGTGAGGAGTGCCTTCAAGGTCTTTTGCAGAAAAACCATATCAAAAGTCGATTTCAGGCATGATGATTGAACAGTGCTCCAGTTAATTCCTGGTGCGTTGAAGTCACCCATAATCATGACAGTAGGTCGACTGGAGAAATTTGTAATTGTTCCAACAAGTGGGTGTCTGCGACTCGGTCTATCCTAGGTGGCCAAAAGACAATGAAGATATCCAGACATGGAGAGCCAAGAGCCTTGATTTTCAACCATATGGCTTCCGTGCTGCAAGCAAACTTGCTCGTCTTGTCGGACACTATTAGCATGTCTTTCACACACACAATTATTCCACCACCCTGTCAGTTTTCTCTATCCATCCGATATAGTTGGTATCCTGACAATGTTATTTCGCTATCTTGAATACTGCTCGACAGCCAGGTTTTGGTTACTGCTAGCACATCCGGAGATACTTCAGCAAGGCAAATTTTAACTCATCATGTTTTGATAAAAGGCTTTGGGCATTTGTATACAAGCACTTCAATTTTGCGCCAACTGAATTTCCTGGTCCGTATGTCAATTTTATGGGTCTTACTTCGTCTCCTCTAACGTCAATGTTGTATGTCTTTTCCGTTTCTTGATGAGTTTCAGTAACTCTGGTTTCTTTAGTGAGAACGCTGGGCGGTATGGAATCAGTGCTGACATCACTTTGAGCAATTGGTTCCCTGATGGTTTTGGCGTTAGTGAGGTGGCTTCCACTGTCCTTAGTACAATCGGTTGGTTCAATGGACAATTCGAATTCGTTTTGAACTACCTTCCCCTTGAAAATAGCCAGATTGTGTTCGCCAGCCTTCAGTCTTGATTGTAATTGCAAGACTAGTTCCCGGCGTTTAAGCCTTTCCGCAGGGTTGTAGTCCAGTTGAAATCTCTTTATGCGAGTGACGGAGGTTGGTTTTTTGGATAGGATCGCCTTGATTTGGTCTTTGCTCTCTAGCATTATTTTGAGAGGTCGCGGTCGAGGCGTTCCTAGGATGTCTTCAGACTTTTTGCCGATCCGGAATGCTTAAATAACTTTTACTTCCACGTCTGGTGGCAGCAACTGGTTTAGGAGGCCATTAATTGAAGCAAGGTCTTCGGCGACACGGTCTTCAGGTCGGACTGCAGTTGAATCGTGCAAACCCTGAATAACTAAACACTGTTGCTGATCCTGGTGCTTGGAATTTGCGCTTCCTCCAAAGTTCTCCTTAGGGGCATGAGAACGGTTTACAGAGCTCTCTTTGGGATTTATTCTTAGTCTGACCATACTCTCATCTGAAGGCTTCAATGAATCCATCAGAGTTGATTGTGACTTCGTACTCCTGTTGTGGTGTTTCCCCATTGCAGATTGCCACGCGTTTGTTTCTTGGTATTCAACTACGGGCTCTTTAGAAAACCCAAGTTAGCAGGATGAGATTTGTGGTTCGCTCTGGTCATCTTCCGTAGGATTCAGAGACTGTGTTCCTGTTATCCGGTCGTTATGTGTATTCGCGTCCGAACATTGTGAGCTGCTGCAATTTGTAGTTTTTGATACATTTGGTGCTTTGGTCACTACCTTTTTGACTGTAATATTGCTAACCGTATTTCGTCAAGTATTGTTAATTTGCCAGAGCTTCCTTAAGTGTGCAAGCTCATTTTCCAGTTTTTGAACTCTTAGTAAAATAAAAGAACATCCAATGCAAGATTCGTCCTCGTAGCCAACCGATTTGGCTGCCATTATGCTTTTTGCACGCTTTGATGGTCCTTGGTTGTAAGTATAAACTGATTGAGTGTCAGGCGTGGATGCCAAAGCCAGCTCAATCGGCTTTCCTTTAAAGGAAGTTCCGTGACTGGTTCTGTTGCTAGCAAACGATTGTTTTGAGTCCATGAATGTAAAAACACTGCGTAAAAGTATGAACTCCTTTGAACTTATAATGAAAATTTCTGACTAGGTTTGGAGTATGGCGAGTATTTAAAGCAATATGAGCAAACAATATGCCTACTTGTTCAAAAACGCTTTTGAAAAATACTATAAACGGTATGAAGGATATTCAGGAACGACTCAGCCGTTTGGAGATGTCGAAGGTCTTGGATAACTTCAGATCTTCAGGAGGTTTTAAACATTTGGTTCCCTGAGTGGTTGTCGGTTTTTATTGGTGCAAAGGCTGCGCAGTCAACTTGAATAAGATGATAAACAAATTTCAATTTGATGCCGATTTTATGAGGAATTTCAGAACGAGAAAAATTCCAGATGAGCAGGAAGCAAGATGGTGCGTGCAGTTGTAACAGTATTGTCCGGACCAGTCCAAGTAAAATGGTAACGGAGTTCAAATTGTCAGACTTGGAGAACAAATAATTGGTGGTTCCTATGCAAATGACACCTCCGTGTCACAAAGGTGAAAAGCGAACTTACAGTTTTAGACAAAACTTATAAAACTCGTGTCTACTTCCGAGGCGATATGGCTCTCCACAAAAGTGCCAGGTACATGGTGTCTAGATGTCCTGACAGTCTCCCGCCCATAAAGAAGAGACCCTGTAGCCGATGCTTACCTGCTAGAGGAGCTTGAAAAGATTGCTACACGGTTGGATATCCTGATCATGGGTGACTTCAATGTGCCTAACATCAAATGGAGCTCGACCTGCGCACATAGTTCTGATCTTGCCTTTGATGGTTGTCTTCTGAGCACGACGTTAAATCTACTTCTCACACAGCACGTCACTTTTCCAGCAAGGGTGTGTGAAGGACAACCGGCCAATTGCCTGGACCTAGTTCTCACGAAGTCGCACGACAGCATCGACGAAGTGTCATGTCTACCGCCGATAGTTAAAAGTGACCACGTGGTACTGCGATGTGAGAACTCACTATTTTCTATTCCAGCAAGACCCACAACAATCAGAAGGAATATATGGCAAGACGATTTCGGTGGAATGAGGGCCGAACTCATGCACACTCAGTGGGAACCCTTATTCTTTGGAAACATAACCGGGACTGGGAAACGTTCCGGGACATACTGCACAGGATCATCGAAAATAACTGTCCGATTTTGAGAATAAGGTAAACGAACAGACCGCGATGGCTTACGCAGGCCTTAAAACTCGAAGTTAACAAAAAGCGGAGATTGTTAAAAAAATCGCTTACGCACGGAACTCCTGCATCTCCAAATGCGTACAAAATGCAGAGAAATCGGGTCAAGGGCCTTATTGTTAGAACAAGACAGGCTTTCAAAGTGGACCTGCTGAACCGGGCCACCGTGAACCCGAAGCTGTTTTACGGTCACCTCAGGCAGAATACACGGAACAAGGATTCGATACCCCTGCTGAGGACCGCCTAGGGAATAGACCTTACTGAAGACGGTGCGAAGGCTGATCATCTTTTGAAATTTTTCCAGTCTGTTTTCACAAAGAAAACGAGATACGATTACCCTAACGATGGCTTCGAAGTGGATACAATAGTCTAAACTGTTCATTTAACCGAGACTACTGTCCTCAAGGAATGTTTTGGATTAAAGGAATCTAAGTCACCAGGTCCCGATGAAGTACCTGCCAAGCTGTTGAAAGAGCTCGCGAGAGAGTTGGTAAAACCACTCTCTACGCTTTTCCAAACATACTTTTAGACCGGAAGTCTACCAGCTGACTGGAAATCCGCATGGATTACGCCGCTTTATAGGGGTGGAAGCCGGGTCTCTGCAAACAATTATCGACAAGTCAGCCTAACTTCAGTTTGCTGCAAAATTACGGAAAAAATAATTCAGAAATAACTAATGCTATCCGAGGTCTAGCACGGTTTCCGTAGAGGTAGATCCCGCGTCACAACTTTCCTCTACTGTTTAGAACGTTGGACTGAGGCGGTCGATAGAGAAAATACGGTGCACGCAGTCTATATCGACTTCAAAAAGGCTTTTGATAGCGTGCCGCACCACCGCCTGCTTTATAAACTCAACCGCATAGGCGTAAGAGGTAGACTTCTGACATGTATAGAAAACTTCTTAACTGGCCGCTCACAAACTGTCCATATCAGCGACAAACAGTCGACCAAGGTTGAGGTTGAGAGTGGTGTTCCCCAAGGCTCTGTTATCGGCCCTATTTTGCTCACTGTCTACATCAGCCATTGTGCCAACTAACTGGACTGCGATATTGCCATGTTTGCCGATGATCTCAAACTTTGGCGCGTCATTCAAGCTGCGGCTGACGAAGAGAACTTTCAGGCAAACTTAAATGGACTCCACAAATGGTCAACTGACTGGCTTTTGCCGTTTAATGAGAGCAATTGCAACATCATACGAGTCGGGAAAATCAATTCTTCGAACCGTACAGTTTATAGTCTGAATGGCATTCCATTGAAAGAATTGAATGCCCAAAAGGACCTGGGAGTCTGGATCACGCCCTCGCTTAAACCCTCCCTACATTGCGCAAAGTTAGCGAAGTCAGCCATGTCGATTATGTACCACGTTAAACGAGCTTCTGCAGCCTTCACTACCGACTGCTTCGCTAAAGTCTTAGGAACATTCGTGTGGCCACAGTTGGAGTCCGCTATCCAAGCTTGGAGACCCTGGGTGGCGAAAGACATCAACATCCTCGAAAAGGTCCAAAGGCGAGCAACAAAACTTGTCCTTGGACATGGCCCACAGCCTTATGAAACATGACTTTCGAATCTCAATCTCTTTCCCTTGCGCTATAGACAGCTTCGGAGGTCCTGATACTAACATTCCACATGATATGCGTCCAGTATTGTTGTCTCGTCCCAGTTGATTTCTTCGAGTTAGCAACAACAACGAACTTGAAAGGTCATCCACTCAAATTACGCGTGACTGAAGCAAGGCTACACACTCGGAAGTACTTCTTCTCCACAGGAGTATTCGAAGTTTGGAATAGTCGTCCTCTGGATGTTGTAATGTTGGACTCCTTGGAGGTTTTTAAGCAAAAGTTAGATCAATATAATGGTGCGAGCAACAACACGAACTGAAAGCTGCAAGAGTGACGTCAGCAAATAAGGTATTTATGATACTACTAGCTATATTTGGGTAACATTTATTTGATTGTTATTTTCGTTTGAGGTCTTGCACTCTCCCATAATTCCCATGCTGGGGTCCTCGAGGTCTTCGCTGCTTAATTATTTGCACACCTTGGTGCCACCATGAGTGTTCGCATCAGCTGGACCTGGCGGCCGTCTTCCATGAGGTGTATGAACTTTCTCCCTTGGTTCGAATCGCAATGGACCGAGGATGATCTGGGCATAATTTCCGCCTTAGAAATCCCTCAACGGACTCTGCAATCAGCAAGGGAGCATCTGGCTGATTCATGTGACTTCCGCAATGCCCTCCAAGGGCAACAGTTTTTTCTCCTAACTATCACCGGGATTTTTTTTTCACTGTCTGCACTTTTTCAACTTTGTTCCACTAGGAGGTCATACATATGAGGTCAACATATTGGGATACTATTTTTTGATACCACAACTCGCATATACAAATAGGGAATTCAAAGGTGACTCACCTACATCTCCCTCAAACATACTGATACTGATACTGACCTCGAACTTTGCTGGAGAACATAAAATAAATTGGTAGTCGACCTGATGCTGTTCTCATGTGTGACTTCAATGCACCCAGCATTCTATGGAACGATCTATAGATATAGTGCTCAGAGTATGCCTTTTTATCACCGTCTGCTATTGAGAACATTTGAAGCTCTTGTCACACAATATTTATTTGTTCTAATGAGAGCATGTGAAGGACAACAGGTTAGTTGTTTAGATCTCGTATTAACTAAATATCCTGACAGTATAGATGATGCATACTGCTTACCTCTACGTGGTCGAAATGATCATACAGTACTTTCATGGGAGTATGGTTTATATTCTGTAACATCTGCAATAAATGAAACCAGGCCAAATCTATGGTGAGGAGACTTTTGCAAAATGAGCGCTGAGATCTCACGAATAGACTGGGATCTTTGTCTTCACCGGTAATGTCACTGAGGACTGGAATTTATTTAAGGAGTGGTTGTTGAATCTAATATAACGTCACTGTCCATCATCAAAACTTAGGATATCCAACAGACCACAGTGGCTAACAAGAGATCTGAAAAGAGAGATAAACAGAAAAGGAAGGCTTTGGAAGAAATTGTGCTGATTCAATAAAAATGTAGCCTTGTAAGCATATAAACTTTAAAGGAACAGGGTTATATGCTTGATCATCAGAAGACGACGAGATTATGAGAGGGGTTTGCTCCAGCCAGTAGTTCACAATCCTCAAATTGCTCTATAGCTGTTTACGAAAAATCACACGTAACAGGAACCCGATTCCTGCTATGAGAAACGACGACGGTTTGAAGATGTCATAAATTAAAAACAAAGCTGAACACTTTTCCCAGTTCTTTCAATCGGTTTTCAACAGAGAAGCTGTTTTCATTTCACCTAGTTACGAGACTACGCGATCGCCAATTATTCAGGCTTTGCTCTTTCGAACAGGGGCGGTCTTTTAAGACGTAAGAATTCCAAGACATGTAAATCCCCCGGCCCCGATGAGATATCAGCAAAGCTGCTCTTTTTGAACTTGCTCGAGAGCTGGCCAAACCACTATCCTTTCTGTGCCAAAGTTCGTTCGATACGGGAATTCTTCCTAGGGACTGGAAAACAACCCACATTACACTGCTTCACAAAAGCGGTAGTCGTGCACTTGCTACAAACTGCAAGCCTGTCAGTCTTACCTCAATCTCTTGCAAGGTTATGGAGAAGGTTGTCAGAAAGGAACTAATCAATTATTTCGAAACTCATAACCTCTTATCCAATGTAAAATAGACTTTCGTATTGGAAGATCATGTGTTATGAACTTACTCTATACGATGCACAACCGGACAAAAGCACTCTTTGCAAAAGACACGGTGCATGTGGCTTTAATTTCTTTCCATAAGGCCTTTGATAGTGCTCTGTACCAGCTGAGAATGTTGGGTATTGGAGGCAAACTTTTTACGTGGATCGAGCATTTTCTCGTTGGTCGTTCCCAATTGGCCTGTCTAGGTGGAGCGCGATCAAAGCGCACAGTCGTCGAGAGTGGAGTTCCACAAGGTTCAGTGCTCGGACTGATCCTTTTGCTCTTATTCATTAAGGATTGTGTACAGGAATTGAACTGTGACTTTGCTATGTTTGCGAACGATAAAAATTTGGAAATTCATCCACAATGTTGCCGAAGGAGACGATTTCCAAGAAAAATATTTGTCGATTGGACGAGTGGTTCCGCAAATGGCTCTTGGCCTTCTAACTCAAACAAATGCACCCTGCTACGTCTGGGAAATCTAAATCAGGTCGCTTATATGCGACCCGACTATTTGAATGGTAATACACTCCGAGAAGCAGAAACACAGAAGGATCTCGGCGTTTAGAGGATAGACAACCTGAAGCCATCTGCGTAATGTTGCAAGGCGGCTAAATCTGCCATTTCAATACTGTTCACTATCAAACGGGCATTTAAAGTTTTCAATGAAGAATTTTTTTCTTAAGTCTTTGGTACGTGTGTAAGGCCACATCTTGCATATGAGCTCCAAGCCTGGTGACCGAAAAACCCAGCAGGATTACAACCTGCTCGAAAGTGTGCAGCGGTTGTCATATGAGATCCACCTCAACAACCTAAAGGTCTATCCTCTGAGTTATAGGTATTTGCGTGGAGACTTGATACAAACCTTTCATATCATGCGTGGCATGGATTGCGCCCTCTTGTGTGATGAATTTTTTCCCCTTGCCACTACGACTTATCTCCAGATTCATCCATTCAAACTACGTGTGCCCCAAGAAAGATTGGATGTGAGGAAGTATTTTTTCACCAACCGTGTCATGGAACAGTGGAATAACCTACCTGAGGGGATTGTAATGTCCCAGTCTGTGGAGTCATTCAAACATCGGCTTGACATACGTATGTTGCAGCACCACGAAAACTATGTGACAAATTAACCTTAAAGGTACCAGTGTATTACGTAAGTCAACCTACATGTACTTAACTGTATGTTCTTTACATTGCTTCTTATTCTTGCGATTTTTATGTGAAAAATAAGGAGTACAAAGGCATAATCCTATCTCGCTCAAATTCCCTGAACTGAACTGAACTGAAGAGGTATTACAGTAGTGTTATAAGGTTAAGTATTCACATAGTCCACTTGGTGCGCAGCTTATATAGGTCAAGCCAAGATTTAACTATCTCCACAGAGTATCTCGCGAACAATGGAACATAAAAGATACTACAGTGAGGCTACCCACTACCACAGATCGCTACTCATGCCCTGGAGGAAGGCGATGAATTTAACTTCGAGAGCACGCGGGTAATGGCACAGGCCAACGATAAGACATAGTGAGAACTGCTGGAGGTCTTCGTGTCTGACATCAATTCCATCAACAGGCACGTTGACTTACCCCTTTTTACGATGCGCTTCGTTCACGTATCCAAGAGAAGCAGCCCACTTCCTAGCAAGGAACGCATGCTGTCAAGACGCCCTATCCCTCCACCCCTTCCCCCTTCACCTCGATTAGACTAAAAACCTCTTACTTTTTGTTGTATGCTCACAGTTTCTGATGATGGCCTCCTGTACAAGACGGAAATCTGAGGCTAATACACCAACTGTCCCAATGGTCACAGGTATATCTTCTTTGAGAAATTACAATCGCCTCGG
>WEDG01003055.1:0-21312 GCA_017591395.1 Schistocephalus solidus
TGACGGTTGCCTGGGTTGTGGCCGCTGGGAAGAACCTTACTTTGAGGAGCCATAGGTGAGAGTTGGGTAACAGATAGAGTAGGCCACACGAGCATTCACCACCTGTACGAGACAAATGGAGCGACCAAATGCTATTTTTGCGGTGCTACTCCTAACTAGTGCCCCTACACCACAAAAATGAACACACAGAAAAGGGGTCACATAACCCACAGGGCGGTGAAGGAAATACGAATGAATATTACTTAGACTTTAAGGCAGTTTGAAGGTACAGACTTATTTCCGCAGGATTTTCCTGCAGGGCTGATTCAAGCGGTTGGGCCGAAAGACGCTTATCTGAAATCCATATTTCGGCCTTTCTAAATTATCCCTGGATCATGCCCCAGGTTAGCCAGCGTACTGACGCCAGCAAAGTAGTATTGTATTCGTTAAAGCCATTTCAAGTTCTCAGTCAATTCAGTATGAGCTTTGAGGTCACAAAACTGTGCTATTGCTGCGTAGAAATCAACTGAGATTTCACCAACCCGATCATGGAAATCGTTGTTTCAAACCCCAGTGATTGGCAAATTGCATAAATATCTCTAATTTAAGAACACCTTCATTCATTTTTTGCTATTCTTGGGTCGAAACACCCTATTAGAAGTAGTAACAAGCCCTAAGAACTATTGCCTGGCAGCAGTCCATATAATTTGTTTTGTCTTAAATAGTTTTTACCTATTGAAAAAAAGCCCTATGGCTCCGTGAATTACTGGAAAATATTCCAAGTTGTGGCAACATTTAACTTTTTCCTTCTCCTGCTCTCATTAAGCATAATCTCTGAGCATTGCCTACGCATGTTTACTAGTCGCGAAACCAGATTCGCTACCTTATTTGGGTTTGAGGCTTGCGTGGGAATTTTGTTATTCTGGCTGGTAGTGTCTGAGGATGTGTAGGCTGAGATTTCTGCCACGGAAACTCAAAACTAATTACCATTTTAGATGAAGGCGAAAAGCGTACATGCCGTCTTCTTCTTTTTCCCGAATCATATTGCACGTGTGCTCAGTTAAGAACTTCATTTATGGTGTGCTATTCAGCCAATGAGCGCACACCAGATGTTATTATCATGCACCACCTTGTATAACAAAGTGGCAATGCTACTCGCCAAGCCATCCTTACAGGAAACAAAACCCTAGGCGAATGAACTCTGCCTCGGTGTGTTTTGAGACTGTATCCAGACGTTCGTTTCTGTTTTGATTCTTGGTTGAATGCCCTGAAATCATCACTGTCAGAATTTTGCTATCGATCAGAGTGAAAGTTTTACCTCAGCTCGATTGCAGCTGTAGTGTTTTACGCTCAAATAGGTGTCTTAGTCTTTGAACTCAGCAGAAAGCAAGAACACAGACGCAAATGCCGCAGAGAGGGGGTAGGGATAAACCACAGGTAGATCAAGGACGTGATAAGACTATCCTCGGTTAATTTTTACAATTAAGCTGATAATGGTCATTCCAAAATCATTTCGCATTTTCGGGTTACGCTCCCTGCTTACTAAATGCTAGGGAGCAAGCAACCACCTACGTGAGCAGTAAATCCAGTGCTGCCAGCTCCTGTACTGAAATAAAGGCACTTTGTTAAACGTCCTGATCACAGCCCACTTTGCGTGGACCCGGTGACTCCACCTGCTACATCTTAGGGTGGTTGGCATATCTCATGCTGTTCGAACACTGAAATATTGAAGTAGAACTTCGGTTTCAAAGAATTGTTGCTTGGTGTTATAGTATGCAACGTGATCCAAAGATGTTTCAGTCAGGCAGGAGTGCTGACGCTTGGTTGCGCGTCTTTCCGAACACCTGCAAAATTTGCAATACCTAAGAACGGTCATAACAGTCCGCTCCCTGGGTCAACAGCTGACTTCTAGCTCCCGGGCAATTTGCTGGTGGAACCGTCTAGGCAGTTCGCCAATGAGGCTACAGACGTCTGCGGGCGATGTCAGCGCGTCATCGCCACCCCAATATAGCTTCAATGGAATGTCTATGTTCACAAACCGTAGACTGGAGGGACTGTCTGTTTATAATGGAGCATATTCCTCTCCGAATTCGAAGGCTTTAAATTTTCCATTGGCGATACTCTAAACGCACAAATCCTATAAACATGAATTAACCTTCCGAGGATAAATTGGAGATAACATAGTATAGAGTATGTTTCGGTATTTAAACGGATTGCTCTTGTGTATGTTTATTTCATTCACAGACAGAAAATATTACTAATGGAAATAAACCACAGAGGAGTACGCGTGTGCGTCTTGCACGATGCATGCCATTGCCGTCTATGAATGAGCTATAGCCCCAGTGTTTCCACAGGATCTGAGTGGTCCATGCCTGCAAGAAAAGGTTTCGTTCTTCGAGAACTTTCCTTTGAAGCGGATGGGACAGAGTATTCGTCAATTTGAACTGGATGCTATAAATGTACGCAGCTGTTCAGTAAGAATGGCTTGCAAGTGTTTGGTGGCCGACCGTGACCTCTTTCTCTGTCGTGTTGGTTTTTGAGGCGACATTCAGGTACGCCGGATCATAAAAATTACTTGAGCTAGTTGAATTCCATCTGTACGTTGTACTTTTATACACTTCTTTCGCCACATGTGCTGAAGACCGCAGCTGTCCCCAAGAAACTACAATGGTGACTTATGCTGCATCTACCTCGTTTCACTCTCCCTTCACTTACCTCGCTCCGTTGACGGAGTAGAGTAATTTGGACTAGAGATGGGCGAGATCGAAATGACTGATAAGTTTAAATTCACGTATGAGTCGTGAAGTAGGCCCATTATTTGGCATGGCTGATAACGCGCAGTTACCGTTTAAAAGCGCTTTCAGTCCTTTTTCGTAATAAAAGTGCATGCGGTGGGCTTATCCATTCTCTGTCCTTCCAAATCAAAGGCAATTCCACGTCAAGCAGCCTGGATAAAAGAAATACGGTAAGGCGCTTGGGTTATATGGAGCTTCCGGCAAACGCGTGCCATAATCAAAACATTGCAGGTACTGTGTGTCCTCAAAACAGTATCAACGCTCGCAACACCCTCAAAGGCCTGTTGTAGGATTGATGACCTACACTTTAATTGTCGTTGTCGTGGATACAGTTACGATTTACTATAACCACGTTATTAATGAGTGTTCGAGGGCATAAGCACGGTATATCCAACGTGCAGTGTATTCATTAGCCGGATTTCGTGGCACTGGTTTTCTATTCGTGCGACGATGGAGTTTTGATTGTCTACTCTGTCCAGCATACCTCAAGATTACAAAGCATGCACCGAGAATCCAAGTTTCTCAGGAATATGACAAAGAAGCTTTCCCATAGGGAGTTAAACACTGCTTCCGTTATATATATACATATATCACTCCGTTTGTTTTTGAAGCAAGCACAAATACTCCGTGATCTGTTAATGTTCGACAGTGGTCACGGCAGCGACTGGCAGGTCAAGTCAAATTATCAGAGAAAGCATGACTGTTGCCCACTGGAGCCATTTCGTTGTAACAGTCGTGTAGGGTTTTGTAAATTTACTGATTTTTCATAAATTAAATGGTGCAATACTCGTTTAAAAACGCAGGCTAAAGATTGTCATAAAATTACGGAAAACTAGCAACGACTCATCTCGTTCAGTGTCAACTGCATTGGCTGAAACTAAACGATGATCATTGACGCACAAGAATGTTATCAGGTCAAAACTGAAAGGACTAACTTGCTTGACAATAGTGTACCATATTGCGCATCGATATTCCCGCAGGATTGTCTGCAAGGTAGACGGGAATACGAGTCTAGGAAGGTAAGAAAAAAGGTCCCACAATGATTACCTGAAACTAACCCAGCCAAGAACTTGCGCAGCTCAAAAGATTCCAACACGCTCTCAGATTTTTCAAGGATTCTGAAAGGCTGCATTCTTAGCGGAAATCTGCAACTACAGTTAGAGATTGAGTAAATAAAACGCTTTCATTCTTCTGCATTAATTCGCAGTTATTCAAGGCCCATTTTATAATGGGCCACCGTAACATTTTTGGGATTGTGTTTGAAGTTGTTCAGCCTCTGTTGAAGTCGGTGAGCTTTTTGGTGTCCACGGATTCGATACCGGTCGACCGAAGGTCAGAGGATACTGGAAAATAGCCCAACTTCTATCCAAATTAAAATAGACCGGCCCTTAACACAGACGGCTCCCAACAAAAACCTTGAGTTGCCATTTCTCCTACGGCGTTATTGAAACTGTTGTCTAAAACGTTTCTTTGCTTGATGAATTGCCTGGATTGTCAATCGAGCAAGAAATCTTGTGCATATCGCCCCAGTCAACACAAGCCTAGATTTTAAGTCCGCACGGAATATTCTTCCCCTTATTTCAGTTAGCTGTTAGTTAACGGACACGCATGCCCTAAATCATGGTAAAAAAAACATTTACAGCATCCAGTAGAGCAGCAGAGGAGTCAAACTTACTACGTTACAGTTATCGGCGTCGCTCCCGGTGAAATTAGAGAGCATGCTGCTACAAAAGATGGGCTGCTGACTGCAGCCGTTTATCGTCCCCCCTTGCTTTCGACCATCATTGGGAAATATTGACGACCCCATTGGTTCCCTCGGTCTTCGCGGTTTTCTCTTTTTGCCCCCCTGCAAACTGCTACAACTTTGTCCACCAATGCATCTACCGCGCCGTAGAGCGATGGTGTATGCAGTCTTCACCTTCTCCCCGTCGTCGACCCTACGCGGACCTTTGACGATCGCGTCAGGTTCCTCTGTCGGTGGGCTCAGCAATTAGCAATGAGATTATCAGGGTCGCTTCTCTGTCACTTAGAGCATGAACTTCGCGACCTCCATGGTCTTTTCTTCGTTCGATCCTACTGCTTATGCCCGCGACGGTTTCTCCTGTCTCCATCCTTGACGGTTACGTTTAGAGCTCGTCAATACACATTATTATAACACTTGCGGGTGTGAAATATAGCCCCTGTCGTAACATGCTTTCCCCCGCGATTAGGAGCGTTTTGAACCCTCATACGCTCTCTTCAGCATGTTGGCCCTACCTCATGCGGATGTTTTTCTCCCAGGAGCGACAGTTTTTTCTCCTTAAAAACCCACAAACTCCATTAAACATATACATTTTCCATAAAATGCCCAAGTAGTTTTTTTCACGTCTGCTCTTTTTAATTATTAATTATTAATTAATATTTATTATTTATTAATAATCATTTAATTAATTATTAATTAATTAATTATTATTTAATTATTGTCATTTTTCCTCGTCAAGAACATGACCTACTATGCATAACTTAACTTTGCACGATAGTACACTCGTTTTATTTTTTTTCCAATGACAGTGCCCTTCCAGGAATTCAAACAAATACATCAATCTAAAATAGAGCGTAGGCTGTTGAAAAGGATGGGGTCTTGACCGCAAACTAAGAGGCCGAGAACGTGTAAGAGTGAGAATAATGGCAAGAATCTTCCAGGCACGAATCTTCCAGGCAAGATCCGAACAAATTATTAATGAAGTCAAAGCTTTTGCAAAGGGGTGACATCAAGCGAAGTGAATTTTTGACGTTGGCAAGGTAGGCCACTGGTGCCAAGGCAACCATTGCAGCAATTTTTGAATGAAAGACGGAATCCGAGTTCAGTTTGATAAACGCAATTCAAGTACCCTAACAGAAGAATTGGGGTAAAAGTGCTTTCAGGTTTTTGCGGCCCATCAACCTATGAGTGATCAATATAAAAGAGCTTGATTTTTTCTGTTTGATTCAGGACAAAATCAACTGTTACAGGAAGATCATACTGCGCCATCTCGTCCCAGGAATACTGACATAATTATTTTTTTCAGAATCAAGCGTTTTTTGGGATTGTGAATAGATGCTTTTGTGGTTGATACCCATCCATACGTCGTATCCCATGTCAGAAAAAGTAAAATCAAGGCTTTCATTTGCAAGATTATTGATCCATCCATGAAAAGAATCTACAAGACCAAAGGAACGAGGTTCCGCTTGTTATTCAGAAGTGGTTTCTTCAGGATTATACGATGTGAGGTGAGAATGTAGACGGCAGGAGTGACAATCGCATATTTTTTGCAGAATATCCCTGGTTTTTAATGATTTCATGCTAAAAAGGGTTAACAAGTATAACAAGTTTTAAGAACACTTTCAATAGTTAGAAAGCACATGTGTATCATGAACACTATCACTCACAAAAAATAGCGCAAGTAGTGACAAAACGCAACTCCAAAGCCTCCTGTTCATGAGTATGTACATAGGAAAAATACTCGTTTACAACTTCCCGTTTTTATTATTTTGATCAGCCAAGCGCTATATTGCAACCACTTGAGCGTTGTTTTAGTTGGATGTTTAAACAGTAGTGTGCAAAATGTACAGTTTATTTTAAGTAAAAACCTGTTTTTAAAGGTTTAGCAATAGCAAAATTAGAGAAATAACAGCTATACAGTGCTGGGCTTAATGTTATATGCTAAGAATATGCAAAGTCAATAATAATCCGTCAGTTAGGGACGTTTAAGTGAGTTTTTTCCACACTGGTCTGTATACCGTCGGGAATTCTAGGTTTGGCGAAGTCCACTTCTTCAGCTTCAGCCAGACAAATTTATACTCGACTATCAATATTCCTATATAGATATTGTTGTTTAAGTACCCGGAAGGGCACCATCACCAGAAGAAAACTAAACGAATGCGCAATAGTATACAGTGTTTAAGTTATTAAAAGTAAGGGCTTAGCTATATCAAAGGACAGAAATTCGACTGTCCCGAGTGATTCACTCACATGGTACGTTAAATCCATCCCCGACCCTCACTCCTGGCATCAATTCCATTACTCCATCCATCATAGAGACCAAATTCCTCTACTCATCGCCTGTTACCCCCACCACCGCCACCACCACCACCACCAGCGATGGGGACTCTCTCCTAAACTGTCCTCAATGAGACCGCACATTCACCTCACGCATCGGCCTGGTCGGTCACTTGTAAATTCATCGTACAGAGACTGGTGAACCAGTGCCTGAAGCACCAACACACAGCAGAGATCGCCGTCTCCATTATCCTCACTGACCTCGCGCATTCACTCATCGCATGGGCATATGCGGTCACATGCGTATCCATGACAGCAGAATTCTGCGCAATGCCAACAACACCGATAAATCATGCACACCCTCCGCTCCTGCCATTATTACCGCCACTGCCACCCCCATTACCATGAATGACATCCCCTAGCCTCTCCCAATTTCTCCTGCCCACAATGCGCCCGCAAATTCATTTAACGCATCAGCCAGGTCGGTAACCTGCGAATCCATCGCACGGAGGCTGGTGAACTAGTGCCTGGGGCTCCGACATACAGTCGCCGCGTCTGCCTTCACTGCCCTCACTGCTCCCGCACATTTACACACCGCATGGGCCTATTAGGACACATGCGCCTCCGTGACAACCTGCGGTAAACCACAGGAGGCTAGGCCACATCAGCGCACACCATCTACACTAATACATAGACAAAACCCTCACATTCATCATAAAGTGTATCACGGTGCGCTAAAAGTCGTGGCTTGGAAGGTTAACAACTGACGAATTAACTCGGACCGTGTGGTCAGCCCAATGTGTGTTTTGTGTGGTGTGGCTGACTGGCGGACTGAGAGTCTGGCTGTAATGGTTCCTTCTTAATGTGGCCTATATGACACTCCCACTCCGTGGGATCCGAGTCAGATGTGGTGCTACGCCCATGGGCGTCCCTGGCTGCGCCAGTCACCTGCACCATCTCCCATCTCCGGTCTTCTTGACTCTGTCTTACACCGGGCGCAGTTGGGGGAGGAGGAGAGAGTGAGTAAGCTGCAGCGCAAGGCATCTATCACTTAAAACAAATTCACGCGCAAGTCACCGTCCCTGCACCACCTGGTGTAGAGCATACGGTGGACATAGTTGAAATCGACGGTCGAACTGTCACTTCAACTCCAGGATGGAATTATAGTTCGCGTCATGGACAACGGAGCCACCTCAAAGGCATTCACAGTGACTAACGCAGTGAAGCAGGGCTGCGTCCTTGCATTTAACCTCTTCAGTGTCGTGTTCGCTGCCATGTTAATGGTCGCCTACCGTCTCGAACGCCGCAGGTTCCGCATCACCTACCGAATGGATGGCCAGCTTCTTAATCGTCGGCGCATAAACTCCATTCGTATTTATCCTCGACCTCCTCTTCGCTGAAGACTGCGCACCCAATGCAACGACAGAAGGGGACCTGAGAGAGCTACGCTTTATTTTGAAAGGAAAATTCCAAAACTTTCAGCAAAAATGTCCTCCATTCACCGTGAATAAGGTTGGGAACACAAGCCACACAAAACCGGAAGATCACAAACAAACGGTCGAAGAATGCACATATTAACCTCATGAAGAATCATTCTTGAATGCGTCTCAAAATATCGACCAAAGTGGACTTCTTTCAAAACGGTGCCACCGTCCTGCGCCGATGGCCTCATTTTTGTTGTTAGAAAAAACAAATAGGGTTAAGATTCGGTATAAAATAGGTCAACTAGGCTAACCGACATAGATATAAGAAGATTCATATGCGAATGAAGAGCAGAAAATATGGCGGCTCAATTTCAAAAGCCCGCCCTGCAAATTAGCATGGGCCTATTCGCTGCCGCTTGTGATAACTTTGGATTGCGCATCAACACGATGATCATGCATCAGCAACCGCCGCCCAATTCCACCTACAATGCACCCAGCATCAATGTCAATGGCGCTCAACTGAAAGCCGTGGATACCTTCACCTATCTGGGCAGCGATCTCGCCCACAGCACGAAAATCTACGATGAGGTCGCCCACCGGATCGCCAAAGCCAGCCAGTCCTTGGATGTATGCAGAACATCGTCTGGAATTGACACGGTCCCCACCGCAGCACCAAACTCAAGATGTACGAAGTTCTCATCTTGCCGATGCTGTTGCATGGAGCGGAGATCTGAATGGTGTAACAAAAGTAGGCGTGGAAGGCCAACCACTTCGACCTCAGCTGCCTCCGGGTAAGATAGGATCCCGGACAGAGAAGGGTTGGAGCACACAGGCATCCTTAGCATCTACACCCAGCTCAGAAAACTGCCACAGCGATTGAGCGGCCACCTTTTGGGGAAAGATGCGAGCGTCTACGCAAACGACTCTTCCATGGAGATATCACCACGGGTTCTCGTCGACAAAGGGTCAAGTACGATGCTAGGAGGACACTGAAGACTTTCTGAAGCAACTGCAGGTCTACCGGCAAACTGAGAAGACCTCACCCGGAATCGAACGGCTTGGGGGAGGACAGTGAAGATAGGAGCAGCAATCTATGAAGTGAAACGGATCACCGCTGCCAAGGCCAAAAGGTGCCACGAAAGTAAACAGCGCCCCGGACCAACACTGTCAATTCCCACGCCCTCCCAAAATGCCCACGCTATTAACGCACCTTATGCGAACGAATTGGCCTGGTCAGACACCTTCGGACGCCACGCAACCACAATTGGACAACTTCAAATTCTGCGTCAACTTCTGCCAACCCTCCTCCAGAGCCCCCGACGGTCACCCCTGGCACCAAGTACCCCACTCCCACCATCGTAGGGACCACATACCAATACTCATTACGTGATACCTCCACCAATATAACCAACACCACCACCGCCGTCACGACCACCACCACAACCACCACACTCACTATTTCCAGTGATGGGGACTTGGTTCTGACCTATATTTATTGCGACCGCACATTCACCTTACTCAACAGCCTAGGCAGTCACTTGCGAATCCATCCAACAGAGACTGGTGAAACAGTACCTGGAGCACCAACTAATAGCAGATGTCGCCATATTCTCCTACCCGCACTACCTTCGCGCATTCACTCACCGCATGGGACAATTCGGTCACATGGGCATCCATCGCAGTAGAATTTAACGCAATGTCGACAACACCGATACGCTACGCACACCCGCGCACCTGCCATTCTCACCGTCACTGTCACCCCTATTACCACGAACGACAAGTCCTCCAGCCCCTCCTGATTTCACCTGCCAACACTGCACTCGCAACTTCACTTCACGCATTGGCCTGGTCGGTAACCTGTTAATCCATCGCACGGAGACTAGCGAACCAGTACCTGGGGCTCTGACATACAGTCGCCGCGCCCACCTCCACTGTCCTCACTATTCCCACACATTACCACACTGCATGTGCCCTTAAAAGGCCCATGCGGCTCCACGATCCTGCGGTAAACCACCGTGGGCTTAACCACATAACAGCAAAATAACTCCACCAACAACACACTCACCATCATCATGCACCTGAGAATATCACAATTTCCAAAAAAGTGCGGCTTAGAAGGCTGCCAACGGACGTTTACATCAGACCATGCCATCGGCCCAGTGTATGTGTTGTGCGTGTCGAGTGGCTGACCAGTGAACAAGACGTCAGACAGCGATGGCTCCTTCTTCCTCCTGTTTTTTTGTAAATCCTGGTATGTGCGTTAAGGGGTTCAGGTCGTGCTGTGGCGCGCGTAGACGGGTTCGTTAGCCCGTCAGCCAATGCGTCCACTCCTGCATCAGACAACTGACCGGCTCGGACGGTGGTCTGATTGGGGGGTGGGAGAGAGTGAGGTCAACTGCACAGTCCATTTTTTACTAACTACAAACAATCTGACGCGCTTAAAACTATCACGGTGTGCTAAAAGTCATGGCTACTGGCGGAGTTTGAGAGTTATCCCCAAGGCACAACGGGACGAGTGAGTTCTGTAACCGATCGGTGAGCGCCCCATTACCATTGTCAATATTCCCGATCAAAACTGGCAAGACAACGAACTCGTAGAGCAGTGGGTAGAGCGTTGGACTTCTGCCCAACAAGGTCGCGAGTTCGAGGCTCGGGCGCCGCAGTGCCTGGGTTTGGGTATGGCTGGCTGATGACGGCTAATAAGCCAGAAATGGTCATTCCAGTCTCCGTTGTCTTTGTCGGTCATCTTATTCTGCCTATATACTTAGCTGCCTTACGGCTGCTGGCGGGGCTTGAGAGTTAGCCCCAAGGCACAACGGGACGTGTTAGTCCTGTAACCGATCGGTGAGTGCCCCATTACCATTGTCAATATTCCCGATCGAAACCGGCAAGACAACGAGCTCGTAGAGCAGTGGGTAGAGCGTTGTACTTCTACCCAACAAGGTCGCAATTTTGAGGCTCGGGCGCCGCAGTGCCTGGGTTTGGGTATGGCTGGCTGATGACGGCCAATATATATATATATATATATATATATATATATATATATATATATATATATATATGATGAAATGGAAAAGATCGTTGAGCCCCACACTATCATATATATATATATATATACTAGCGCAGCTTGTATTATGAAATTGGCATAAATTCAATACCATTCCTTTGATAGGAGTCTTAGGAATTTTAGATCGTGCACCCATTTCATAATAAGTTTGCACGTAACGGTAGGATAAATGCTAATTTTAATTTTTGTTAATTAGGAGCAAATGTCAACCCCTGTCAAAGGTTCCTCTCTTTGCTAATGTCAACACTAGTGGCACGGTTGCCCTCATAGGTCGCAACAAGTAATGCTGCTTGCTAATTTGAAAAAGACAAACGGTTTTGGTAGGCAAAAAGCGCTTTGAGTAAAGATGGAAAATAGCATGAGCCAGTGCAAAACCAGGTTGCGTCAGCTGTGGGGAGGTTATACGTAGGAGTACAACTGATACCTCCTAAAATTTTGAAGGTACAGACTGCTTCTCACAGGAGTTTCCGGAAACTTTTATTGAAACGGTTCGAGACAGGAAGACGCCCGCCTGAAAGTCACCTTCCAGCAACTGTAATTTATATCTGCATCATGCCCAGGTAAATTAGCGTACTGACGCAAATAAAGAAGTGTTGTGTTTTTGAAAACCCTCTCAAATTCTTAAGCAATTCACCATGAGCTTGGCACCACTAGACAGTGTGATTGCTGCATCGAAGGTCACCCACTGCAACGCCTCTGATATATCACCAACCCGAATCATGGAAACCATTGCTTTACATCCCAGCGATGCTCGAACTGCATAAACAACTCCCGTGCCAGCGCATCTTGACTCAATTTTCAGCTATTCTAGGGCCACAACTACCATTTGAAGTAGAAACAGGTCCCTTGAGCTATCACCTGCGTGCAGTGCATATAAACTGTTTAGTCATTACTAGTCTTTTCTTATTAAAAATAAAGGCCTATGGGTCCGTGAAAAATCAATCAAGTTCAGTGAACATTTACAATTTCCTTCTCGTGCGCTCGTTTAGCCCAATCTCTGAGTATCGATAAGTTATGTTGACTGGTTACGAAACCATATTCAAGATCTGAAACAGCCCACTCATCTGAGCCTTGCATAGGCAGTCTTCCGCTGCCCCATGTTCTTCTCGGTTGACGAATTTATGTGTACCGTGCCATTCAGCCCCAAAGTGTGCTGGCGGCCTCGGTGGGATTCAAACCGACGCCAGCAAGGGGAATGCTTTAGCACAGTCAACGACCTAGCCAACTGAGCTGCGAGGCCTCCAGCGGGAGCCGTGATTAAATTTATGGCTTCCGGGCTGATTGCTTAGTTGCCTAGAGCGTTGGCTGTACTAAGGTCTGCCCATTGCCACCGTGGGTTTGAATACCACCGAGGCCACCACGCTTTCACAAGCGCATCAAATGAATTATTCAAAGCTACCAAAATCTTCTACCAATTAACTGTGCCTTGTTATCATTTGGTGAATTCTAGATTAATTACTTAGGAAATCCTGCTTAGGCAATCAGCTTAATGTATCAGAATTGGTGGATTCCATACGTTGCAGTAGGCTGACGCGTAACTTGGCCTAATCGTATTTAAACTCATGGCTCCTGGCGGAGGCAAAATAGCTCAATTGGCTAGAGCGTTGGCAGTACTCAAGCCTTCCCCTTGCTGACGACGGATCGAATGCTACCGAGGTCGCCGAGTTTATCACATGTGGGTCAAATGAAAAGGTTGAGAATTCAGCTCAGATCATGGCTTCGAAATGAACAAGTCAGATTATCTACTTCCGCATTACCGAAGGCTATTTGACGGCCTAATTGGAGGCCAGACTGAGCCCAAAACCGGAACTAAATGAGCAGACTCCGTACTCTTGACGATAAAGGCACTCTAAGGAAGTTACTATTCCCGATTTAAATGGGCAGGAAAATTTGCCGCTGGCTCAATGCCAGATATTTGGATTACTGATTGACACGCACGGTAAGGACAACCATTATTAGACATGGCTGCACAACAATGGTTATAAAACCTGAAATGGTTATCGTGGCTCCCTTTGTATTTGTCAGTTATACGTGTGCCTTTAAGGACCCTGGATTAAGCTCCACTGCGTAACGGGCAGAGTGGCGTCTTCAGGTAACGACGATCTCACGATTATTCAGATAACGGCAAAGGCGTTGTACCACACTTCCGACATAGGTACTAGCTAAAAGCCCAGACTTGTGTTCCACCGATGTTTCTGATGATGCGTGACGCAGCAACGAGGGGTTTGTCTCCTCAGTGGGTCCTTCAGCGTACTCTAAGTGGTTACATAAATAATTTCCTTGATTTTTCTCTCGAGTTTATATACCAAAAACAGCATAAAGAACGCTGGGGGACCCACTGGTGAGCCGGACCCTTCGTTGCAGCAGCAGAAACATCGGTGAAACACTTGTACAGGCTTTTAGCTAGTACCTAAATCGGAAGTAGGGTAAAACTTCTTCTCTATATAAAATTCATACTACTTGTGGTAATACTTGTTTGTAGAATGGGAATTACGTGGTTTTCCGCAGTAGTTGATTGTCTTCGACCCAAATGGCCATTTAAAGTTCGGGTCCGACCCTAAAAAGTCATGTCCGAATCACCTGACTCTATGTTTGCACTTAATAATTTCGAAAATTATTTCCTTTGTTGAGATTTTATCCGTTCTTGCTTTTGATTAGAAGGCACTGAAAACGTTGGTCTTTATTTTAACACAAAAATACAGACATAAACACGTTAGGGTCATGTAGATGTGAATATCCGTTGTTCATAACTCCCTTTACCAAAATATGAACTTGTATAGGCAGGTCAAATGGGGGAAAGTGCAAGCGGTTCTATTTTTGGATCAGAATTTTCACTTTTAAAATAGTCACTGGAATTCCCTAAGGAAATCAAGTATGTCCGGGTAGATGAGCTCGGCGGCATCCAGGCCCCACACAAATTCTAGATGGTTGTAATAGGGCAAATACATGTTCCGAATGTAGCTCCGTCTAGGCAGTTCGTCAATGAGGCTGCGGACGTCTGATGGCGTTGACAGCGTGTCATCGCCGCCCCAATATAGCTTTAACGGAATGTCTATGTTCCCAAGACCGTAGACTGGAGGGACTGGTTGGTAATAGTGGAACATATTTCCTTCCTTTCCAAAGTCGAAGGCTTGAAATTTTCCATGTGACATACTCTGTACGCGCAAGCATCATAAACATGAATTACCCTTCAAGCTAGAACAAGGATAGGTCAGAGATTTTGCTCACATTTTTTAAACTGATTGCTGCTGTTTTAATTTTTAGTTTAATTCATAGAAATATAATATTACGGAATAGAGGGGTAACTTGTGCGGCACCCTACTTCGTTTCACTCTTCCTATACTGCCACGTTGGGAGGATTAGGTAGAGTAAATAAGGTTGGAGCTGCGGCGACGCCTAAGTGACCAAAGAGTGTAAAGTTGGCCTCCTTATTTGGTAACCTCTCAAGCTATGACTGTTAATGCGTGGTGACAGTTTAAAAGCGTATTCGGTTGTTTGTCGTAAGGAGAGTGCAGAATGTGGCTTATTTATTCTTTATCCTTCCAAATGGAGGAAAAGTCTGCATCAAGCCACCTTAAGAGTGGATATTCGAAACGAGAGTTCGAGTGTCATCAATCTCCCGGCCAACGCGCGTCACAGTCAAAAAATAACAGATACTGTGTCTCCTTGAAACAGTACTTCCACTGGCAAACATCCTCATAGGACTGGTAAAGGAACAGTTATTTAGTCTTTGGTCATCAAGTTTGTGGATAAAGCTTTGGCTGAATAGGATCACGTTGTGCACGAATGTTCAAGGATAATGACATGATATGCCGGTTGTGAAGTCTGTTGGCCGGAAGTAGGCGCACAAGTTTGCCAGTCGTGCGATAATGAATCTTCGATAGTTCGCTCTCTCCAAAGTACATCAAAATTACAAATGGTCCGCCGTAAATCTTATGTCTCAAGACTATGTAAAACAATCTTTCTAACAGGATGGTAAATACTACGTCTACGATTTGTTTCATAACGTCCGCTGCGGAAGCACGAAACAATACTCTGCGCTGCCACGCCAGCGACTGACTAGTCGAGTTAAATTATACTTGCCACCCACGGGAGCCGTCCCATTATAGCATTCTTGGAGTATTTTGTCAATTTATTGATAATTTGTAATTAACGCAATGCCCATGCTGATTTAAATAGTCTTTCTTTAGATTTTTATAAAATTATGAAAAGCCAGCAACGATTTATCCTGCGTCAGCTTAAATTAAAGGATCGCTTGTCATAGTGTGGTCCTCACCGATCTGGTTACGGAACATGCTCGTCCTACTGTGCAGTGAAACTTACTGCAGACCCTTGTAGACAGTTGCATTGCGTCTAGTGATATAGGTGGAAGATATTACCGACAAGGATTAAGGAGAGCGGAATAGCCATTTCTGGATTATTAGCCATCATAAGCTAGTCATACCAAGTGTGGATAACTTTAGATTCGAATCTGCAAACTTTGGTAATTTATTGTAACACTAACATTTTAGGTATGACTGGCTGATGGCGGATACTAAGCCAGAAATGGTTGTTCCGGTCTCCCATATCTTTGTCAGTGCTTTACAATATATATGTATGTTACTAGTTACTGTCTGCGATGGCTCTTGATTGAGTTCACGATCGACACGATGACCGACTCGTGGCTCAACGACCAAAGGTTGTCGGTTCAAAGCTCAGGTGATCAACACCTGGCATTGGATATGCGTTGCCTTATGTCGGCTAATAAGTCAGTAATTATAATTTTGGTCTCCTTTACTTTGTCCGTACCATTTTTCGTCAAGAGCACTTGATACAGGAGAACTGCATCAGGTAACATTCTAAACGCAACAACTTGCCTGACAGTAGTGGACCATATTGCGTACCGACGTGCTCGCTGGAGAGTGTGCAAAGTAAACAGGAAGACGAGTCTATAATAGGGATGAAAAATAAATGACGACAGGGCGAGAGAAATAACGGTTAACCCGCATGTTTAGCAGAAGCTTATCCAGCCTTTAAAATGTTCCGACATACTCTGATTGTACATAGATGCAAAAGGGGGATTCTTGGCGAAATTTCGCAAGTGCACTCAGAGTCTATGTAAAGAAAACGGTGTCATCCTTATGCAATAAGTTGCAGATATTCAAGGCACAATTTATTTAGTGCAGCCGTAACATATTGAGGATTTCAAAAGATGGGAGATACTACGCTCCACTATTTTGGCCCATTTTAAACCTCTGTCAAAGTCAATGGGCCTTCTGGTGCCTACGGATCCCATAGCGCAGATCAAAAATTAAAAGAGACTGACCCTTCACACAGACTTCTTACAGTAAAAAACGCCACTTGCTATTGTTTCTTAAACGTTCTTTTAGTCGACTGAATTTTTTTAATCCTCCAAGAATTAAAAATCTTGTGGATACCGCTGACGCCGACAATTTATTTTCACACAAATCTGGACTGCAAGACCGTAAGAAATATTCTCCCCTAATTTTAGTAGATGACACGCATAAACATTTTAAGCATACCATTTTTAGCATCAAATAAAGCAGCAGGGAAATCCAACTCACCATATTGGTGTTATCGGGGTCAAAACCGACGAAAACCGAGAGAATCCAGCTACATAGGAATGGAAAAGACCGCTCGTGGCAGAGTAAAAGGCTGAAAAACCGGACAATTGGGAATAATGATAATAATCCTCCAGGTAAGATTCCGAACAAGGTATTAACAAATTTCATTTTTTTTTACAAACAGCTGACATCAAACGAAGAGGACTTTTGACGTTAGCAAGGTAGACTACTGGTGCCAAGGCAACCATTGCAGCAACTTTTGAACGAAAGACTGGATCAGAGTTGAGTTTAGCAAACGCAATTTCGGTGCCCTTATAACAAAAGTAGAGAAGCGTGTAAAGTATGCTGCAACCTACCAACCTGTGAGTGACCAATATAAAAAAGCTTTTTTTTGCCTGTTTGGTTAAGCACAAAGTCAACTGTTGCGGGAAGATCTTTTTGTGCCATGTCATCCCAGGAAAACTGCCAAAATTCTTCGCTACTTGCATCGAGGGTTTTATGATATTGTGAATAGGTGCTTCCCCGGCTGTTACCCAACCATACGTCGTATCCCATATCAGAAAGAATGAAACCAAGACTTTGATTGACAAGGTTATTTATCCATGTATGAGAAGAATCTAAAAGACCATGCTGTAGTAGAACGACGTTCCGGTTGCTCTTCAGACGTGGTCTCTTTGGACTGATACGATGCACAGTTAGTACGTAATCATCTGGAGTGCAGATCCTATAACTTGTTGCAGAATAGCCCTTGCTCTCAATGATTTCACTCTGAAAAGGAGCAAAAGTATAACACTCTTCACGAACACTTTCAGTGATTATACATCGCAGGTGTATCATCAAATCTATCGTTCAGTTGAAATAGTGCAAGTGGTTATTAGACGCAACTCAAAAACCAACCATTGGGGAATTGTTTTCTTTAATGCATCACTATAGAAATATTCCAGTTACATGCTTCTACTTTACCGATATAATCCTGGTAAACTACTGTGTAGAACTTCTGAAACGTGACTAAGCTTTTAGAGCAACACATTTTGCACAAATGTCTAGGCCTATAAATATCACGAGACTCTGAAGAATGATGTTTGTTAACGGAATTTCGACTGTGAGTGTCCATTAAGGAAGGAAACGGAAGTGAATTATAAGACAGACTGGAATTGTGTAACTTTAATTTCAATGCTAACCCTTTCAACCAGCTCATTTTTTATGCTATCTTGTGGACGTTTAATGGTTATCTGTGCAAATAAGTGATTAATTCAAACCGTTAAAGAGTATTTCTGTAATAAAAAAGCTCAACTTCATCTTCCATCTTTTATTGCTTACGAACAGCCAGGGTGATCAATTATTCGATTAAGCATTCCTTCCTTTTCCAAAAAGCGTTATCGAAGTACTGAAGCTGAATCAATTTCCATGATTGGAAAATTAAACTGAGATGCACACAGCTTAAAAAATCGACACATTATTTGGTAAAACAGACCGAAGAAGCTATCGGGGGCCAACCTGGAAAGCATCAAATGGGATTTTAGGGAAACATTTAATCATACTTAGTTTGAATATCATATTTGGCTAATAATTTCATGAATATCGAGCAACATGATCTATAGGAGATGCGTCAACTCATTGCCATCAAAATAGGTTTTGTGTGCATAGTCACAAATGCAAGTGCTTTTTACTAAGGTTATAGGAATGTTGCAACTGTATGTTCGTTCGATAATTCAAAAAGCTGAAATTGCTGGTTTTATTTTCTGATTAAGCGTACGCTGGATATGTCTACTTTTCAGGTGTGTTTACAAATTACGTGTGAACGCAATATTAATTGTGCCCAATTTTCTGATAAATTTTATCAGACAATCGAGGTTACGTATGCCATGAAATGCAGCTTCTCTAGGATGCCTTCCTAATTTTTTTGTTTTGGAGAAATAATTTCAGAAACCATTTAACGGTGTATGAGGTTTCGTTTTTAAAATATTGAAAATTTTAAGCGAAAACCCAGTATGAGGGACATAAGACCAAAAATGTCTGCCTTCACACAAGGCTCAGATTATTCGGAGTATGCAAAATCTTCAAAATACGTCTTTTACAGTGGTGCAAAAAGCCCAGCCACTTTCCTTGCATTGGTCGTAAGAAGTCACACGCTTGTGTTAATTTGGGTTTTAACTCACGCTGTCAGTTCAACGCTATACCCAATCATACCCATAAATTTGATCATAACTATGGTTGGATTAGAATGATATGCTGAAATGCGTGTACACAGCATTGTTTATCTGCTACAATTGTAGCCATTTCTCGGACACGTATGGTTCGTGACGAACTATGTGACTTCTGTCATCGCCTTTGAAGTTTTTATATTTGTTTTTTAAGTAAAAAATTAGTACTAGTCATTTCATTTACAAATCAGCTCCGCTAATCCAGTTTTGATCCTGTTTTTAAGAAAAATCAACTGCGAACAGCTTATGAATGCGTTACCATAGAACTTAGAAATAAAAAAGAGGATTTGAAAAATAGAGAGAAATATTTTAAAGTTCTTAAAATAAATAAAAAGTCCGTCTCATCACTTAGAAGTTCCCATGTGAAACTATAGTTTAACATACTGAACTTCACTAGGAGCTGCAACGGGCGAAATGGCTTAATAAAATGACAAATTTGTATTGCTCGCTCTAAAAATTGATGCAAAAGAAACCATTATCTTTGAAATTAATATATTATGACGAAATATACTAATTTTCGCTGTGTACACAACGTGGTCCTACTGGATCATATGAGGCTTACTGCAGTCTGAAAAATTTCCGGGTCTACAATAATCTTCTTGCGTGAGTTTCTCGTAAAAGGTTTGGGGCATCTGAGTGGACGATAATGGCAAGAAATAGTTGCAACAAAGTGCGCTGGGACTTCATTTGCCCGAGAAAAAATGCAAAAGAACACCGCACCAAATTCAAGGTTCTTAACAATAATTCCGTTTATACATTAAAACAGCGCATCCATAGGTCCTTCATTCTTACCTTTAGTGTGGGCACAATTACTGCCAATATCGTGAGGAACCACTTTATAATATGAAGCATACACGTAATCATAAACCTAAGAATCTTATGTAGCAGATAACGTACCACGTAAAAAATTTATACCGCGTGCCGGTTACCTTCCAATACACCATGACGTAAATAACGTACGAGGGTAACTCGTAGCCAGTAATCAAGAGACTTAATTAAAACTAAATTTTAATGTCTATTTCTTTGGAATTTTGATGAACTAGAAGTTGATGCTGCTGCGAGCTATCGCAAATCATCTGTGCGGAAAGGATACCTACAACCTCAGACGGCTACACCGAACCATCGCATGATTACATAGATCCTCACCAGTCCCATTTTTACTCTTAGATCTAGTTAATCCACCACGTTTGGTTTTTCAAAATATTTGCTTTACACATTTGTTTGTTTCAAATTTGTTGTTGATATTTGTTATATTAGGGCTGATTTCTCATTAACAGCGAGATAACCACGTAATATTCAGCAAAGAGGCAAAAAGCAGCCCGCCTTACTATTTTCTATATTTTCAAGGGTTACAGACATTGCTTTTGATGACCCTATTAAAGTAAAGTTATTATTGCATATGTGCAGTCAATATGAAATGGTATAAATTTAAAAAAATTTGAGTCAAAGCATAACATAACTTAAAATTGCGTTTTCGCAGTTATAGGCGAAACATTGTGGAAGAAAAGTAGAGCCCGTAAGAGTTTAAATGGCAGGTTTTAAGTTATCATGTTAAGAAAGTCGTCTTTTGTCAAATATTATGCTATCAAGCCTTCTTTTAACATCAGAAATGCTGTCGGTGGTAACCGTCTCGTTTGTTAACGAGTTCCAAGGTCGTACTACTCTGAAAAAAACTTTCTGAGGTTCAAGCACGTGCGTTTGATATTGACCGTGTAACGATGATCACGCAGATGAGTTTTGCAGGCAAACTCGAAGAAATCCTCCGATCTCAGGGAGGAATCATGGCCCCGGATAATCCGGAATGTCCAGAGCAGGCTAAGTCATAAGTGCCCTTTAGGAAAGAGTAAATAATTCAAGCTTTTTCAATCTGTCTTGGTACGTTTAATTATTTAAACCATTGACCATCTTCATTGCTTTCCGTCGCACCTGTTTGAGGAGGTTAACACCTTTCTTCCTCCACGGTATCCAGGCTGGTATTCCGTAATCTAAATGTGGTCTCACGAAGACGCCAAAGACATTTCCGAAGAGCTCAGGGAGGAATATTTTAAACGCACGTCTGATCCAATGCAGTGAACATGTTGCTTTTTGGACTGCTTTCTTACAGTATTCCGAGGGCATCAAATTTGCAGTTGTCCACATGCCCAGATCTTTGTTTGTTTCCACCTCTTTTAATGCAGTGCATTACTAAAGTACTGGTGCTTCCGACATACTATTCAACCGGCGCTTATGTGTAGGATCAAACATTTGGATAAATTAAACTT
>WEDG01003056.1:0-62500 GCA_017591395.1 Schistocephalus solidus
CCTTTATTGCATAAACATCATCTACTCGAAGACCATATACTATACTTTATTGTTCGCCTTCTACTCGCCGATATCACATCGGATAATGAACCCTTTCAGAGGACGCAACGCCATGTGTTACTGTTGAGAAGTACAGCGAAGATTCCTATCCAGAGCCCGATTATCCGATCCCTTCCTTATCGTCGAACCGGCCGGACGCTACAAGGTTGCTTTTGCCAACATTTGTTGCCCCTAACAGTGAACTTTCTATTAATTGTTTGTTTAAAAATGTGCTTTCTACTACTTCATATTATTTGTGCTGGCCTGCATAATCAATTGGATAAATAAGTTGCACTTTACGCAAGTGAGGTTTGAAATTGTGCTCGGCTCCTCATTTTTAATTGACTGTATGAAATAAGCTGCAATGTTAGCCTTTTTAAATATACTCTTGTGAATTATTTACCCTTTTTTTCTTTAAAGTAAACCAAAATTCGGTCTAATAGTTCACGATTTCCCGCAAGCGACTGGCAAAAAGACGCAAGGTTGCAGCTTCCCCTCCATTCTTGAGTAATAGAGTAATGGAAGGAGACATATCTAGCGTATACGAGACTTCGTAGCCCTCTCCAGATATAACTAACTCTAAAATCCCTGTGGTACATCTTAAAAAATCTTGATCCTTTTGTTGCTCATGCGTACACCTCGTCCTGCAATAATCGGTCGTCGTCTGACAAAAAAAGTAGATTTTTGCTTCAGGGAACTACGATCAATACCTTCGACACAGCTATCCAGCAGCCTTTTCAACTCATTGGGATAATCAGCACTGAAACCGAAGAACGGATAAAAAGCAGGCATACTTCAAATAACATATCTGCTTTCGACGGTGCGCGTTTGCTTCTGCATAGCTGTGGCTTGGGATTCAGAGTCGCGCACGCTAAGCGGCTGTGCTCGCTCAGTCGTAATGCCCCCATAGTAGTCACTCTCTTTTCCTTGATAGAAGTCGACCATATACTGTCAAGGAAGGAGATTGGTAGAGGATTTTGTCGAAAATAGCATTCCTCAGTTTCTCCTGACCTCACCCCAATGCAGAGAAAACTGGAAAAGTTTAAACTATCGACAAGCAACAGAGAAATGATTACTCCTGTTGCCGTGTTGAACAAATCACATCCGATGTCATCTACGGCCTCGCCATCTGAATCCACAATTAACTCTGTACGGAAACCGACTTTGATTGACCTTGTGGGATCCCAAGACAACAATACTTCTCTTATTCGTTATCAAGACAGCAGTACTTCTACTATGCATATTCCCATACCAAGTGTACCAGATACTCCCGTTAAACCAACGCAGATCGTTAGATCAAAGACAAGACCGACTAAAGACTCCACCACTCGAAAATCGTTAAAATTTAGCCTCTCCACGAAAAATACTCCTTTACGAGCGCCTACTTCTCCCGAAAACATCCCCATTCCAACTACATCGAATTTCCAGCTACCACCCAGACCTCATACAAAGGCTGCTAAAGGAAACATGCAAGCATTTCCGTCCAAAAATGACGCTTCTGCTCCACTCGCAGCAATGCGTCCACCTCTCCGCAGGCAAATTTCTCCACGACCGTTTCCCCTGTTGTCTCTCAATACGAAGGGTCCTGCTGGACTACTAGACTCACCTGACCTTCTGTGTCACTTTACTAGGAATACTTTAAAGTATCTTGTCCAGGGGTTTCCCGGGAAAGCCCCTAATAGCTAGTAGTAGTGCTCAGTTCCCCTGTCTGTCATTTCCACCTCCATATTTTACTCCCCTTTACTCACATCAAGCACCTACTATCCCACAACCTTTTTCGCAGAACAGGGCGGGAGCACCCGCCCACTATGTTCAGTGGCCCGTCAACCACTGGAGGAATTAGCCGCCCTTCCTCAAAAACAACCAGCTTGCCCACTTAAACTGCTCGTTCTAAATGCAAGATTCTTGCTCAATAAAATGACCCTTCTTCAGATTCTGGTCCTCGTTCACTGTCCAGACTTTGTTATAGTAACTGAAACATGGACAAAACCTTCCGTAGCCGACTCCAAACTCTCTCTTATAGGATATAATTATACTCGAAATGATCGTCGTGACAGCCTTGGTGGAGGAAGTTGTATCTAAATAAAGCAAGCGCTGGCATTTCGGACCTAAGAGTATCCACAGTTTACTTCGGTTGATGAGAGCTGTTGACTTCAAATTACCTTAAAAAATAGGAACTCTTTACTCATTGGCTGTGTCTATCACCCGCCCAATGCCAGTGAGGATTTTGAACTTTGTCTCTCACAAGCATTTCACGCCGAAGTTGACTTAAATTTTTAGTATTGCTTAATTGCAGGTAATTTCAACCTTCCTGACATTCGCTGGTTTCCGGACCCTTCTGACCCCATAAAGTTCGAGGCCGTAGATTTCGGCATGTGGACTTAGTTTGTTGACTTATCTTTCCGAGGATCAAGCATACTTGATCTTATCTTCTGCAGAGGTTGCCTGCCTTTGACAGTGTCATAATATGGCCCACTTGGGAGCTCAGACTATGATATCGCTTTTTCTACACTACAAACTCGAAACCGATTAAACGCTTTCCAAAAATATAGCTTTTTCTTTGTATTTCGATTAGCGCTTTCGACAGAATTATTGATACATCTTAACTCCTCTGACTGGTCTAATTTCTTTATATGTCAGGATGTGAACACCTGTACCGGTATGCTTTACGAAGTTTTGGATCCACTTATTTCTCGTTTTGTTCCCCGTAAGAAATTAATTAATGTCACGGATGAGGTTTATCTCCCTTTATCTTTTCGCCGTAGGTTGCGTAAACTCTCTCGTCAATTCCCTTTGCAAAACGAAATTTCCCTTCTGCCCTTGATTCAACGTATTTTTGAGCAGGCTTAGAGGCTAACCGAAGAAAAACGGCTAGCCGAAGAGGCAAATATGTCGAAAACCGTTCGTTAAATGCCGTGAAACTTATTTCACGCGCAATAAGAACCCATAGTAAAACATGGCATCCCGTCCTACTGGACTCTGTTGGCAATCCTATAGTCGATGACAAATTGACGGCTGATAGTTTTAACGTTTTCTTCTCCAGAACATTTATTGAAAATTCGGCTGCTCCCCCTCCGCCCATCCAGGTTCGGACCTGTGCCGTCGTTGAAACCATAACTTTTACCCTCTGGGACGTAACCATAGCCATTCGATGTTTTCGTTAATCTTTATAGTCCTGGACCAGATGGCGTACCGATCAGTATTATAAAGGCGGATGCTAATGATATTTTCCCGTCACTTCTATGTAAGATATGTAATCTAGCTCTGGAAAGTGAAACCTTTCCCAGTGTGTGGAAAGAATCGCACATTCTACCTATCCCCAAACACGGCAAATCTACGTAATTTGACGAATTTCGGCCAGATTCGCAGATTCGAAAATCCTGGAGAACTTGATCAAAGGTAAGATGATGTATCACTTAACCGAGAATAACCTACTGAGTGCAGCCCAGCATGGTTTCCTCAAAACAAGGTCTTGTGATACCTGTCAGCTCTCTTTCTTTGATCACGTTCTACAATCTAGCAACAATGGTTTTGCACTTTACATAGCCTATTTCGATTTCACTTAGGCCTTCAATCTTGTTGAGCATGTCCTTCTTCTGCTGAAGCTATCCTCTTTCGGTATCTGTGGTGAACTTCTGAATTTTATATCTTCTTACCTGAGCTCTCGCACACATGTTATGATCTCCAATGTTTTCTCCAACCCCACTCTTATTTTGTCTTTTTGTCAATAATCTACCAGGTCTATTTCGGAATGGTAGGCCCTTTATGTATTCCAACGATTTAAAAGCTGCCTATCGATACAAGCCGGAAGATCTTGACACCAGACTTGATCAATTAAAAAATGATCTTGAGGCCTTTGCCCAGTGGTGCTGCACATGGCGCCTTTCCCTTTCATGGCACAACTGTTCCGTTATGGTTGTTGGCGACGACCATCAGCCTCAACTAAGCATAGATGGCCACGATCTAAATGTGCCTGTCGTTGTTAAGGATCTGGGCATATCGATAGGCAAATTTTAAATCGTCGGCATACATAAATGGCCTACCATTCCGAAATAAACCTGGTACATCATTGACAAAATGACAAAATAAAAGCGGACCTAGCACACTACCCTGAATAACTCCACTCCTCACAAGTGCCGAGTTTGATATAGAATTGGAGATCTTAACATGTGTACTAGAGCTCAGGTAAGAAGATATCAAGCTCAGACGTTTACCACATATACCGAAAGAGGATAGTTTCAGCAGAAGAAGGTCATGGTCAACAAGATTGAAGGCCTAAGTGAAATCGAAATAGGCTATGTAAAGTGCAAAACAATTTTTTCTAGATTGTAGAACGTGATCAAAGAAAGAGAGCTGACAGGTATCACACGACCTTGTTTTGAGGAACCCATGCTGGGCTGCACTCAATAGCTTATTCTCGGTTAAGTGATACATCATCTTATCGTTGAGCAAGATCTCCAAGTTTTACGAAGCGGCGAACAGTGTGTTTCTTGACTGAAATTCGTCAAATGACGTAGATTGGCCATGTTTAGGGATAGGTAGAATGTGCGATTCCTTTCAAACACTGGAAACGGTTTCACTTTCCCGATCTTTGATTAAATTTCTTGCACAGAAAGGCCGGGAAAATATCAGTTGTATCTGCCTACATAATACTGACCGGAATGCCATCTGGTCCAGGACTATGAGATTGAAAAAAACAGTGAACGGATACGGTTCCGTCCCAGAGGGTAAAAGTCATTGTTTTGAGGACGGCGATGGTCCAAACCTGGATGGGCGGAGGGGGAGCGGCCGAATTTTCAATAAATGTTCTGGAGAAGAAAACGTTAAAACTATCAGCCGTCAATTTGTCATCGACTATAGGATTGCCAACTGCGTCTAGAAGGATGGTATGCCATGTTTTTCTATGGGTTCTTATTGCGCGTGAAATAAGTTTCACGGCATTTAACGAACGGTTTACGACAAACTTGACCTCATCGGCTAGCCGCTTTTCTTCGCATAGCCCCTTAGCCTGCTCAAAAATACGTCGAATCAAAAGCAGAACGGAAATGTCGTTTAGCAAATGGAATCGACGAGAGAGTTTACGCAACCTACGGCGAAAAGATAAAGGGAGATAAACCTCATCCGTGACATTAATTAATTTCTTACGGGGAACAAAACGAGAAATAAGTGGATCCAAAACTTCGTAAAGCATACCGGTACAGGTGTTCACCTCCTGACATATAAAGAAATTAGACCAGTTGGGGGAGTTAAGATGTATCAATAATTCTGTCGAAAGCGCTAATCGAAAAACAAAGAAAAAGCTATATTATTTGGAAAGCATTTCATCGGCTTCGAGTTGTAGTGTAGAAAAAACGATATCATAGTCTGAGCTCCCAAGTGGGCCTAATAATGACACTGTCAAAGGCAGGCAACCTCTGCAGAAGATTAGATCAAGTATGCTCGATCCTCGGAAAGAGAAGTCAACAACGTAAGTCCACATGCCTCGAGTAAGTGCTCGAACTTTATGGGGCCGGAAGGGACCGGAAACCAGCAAATGTCAGGAAGGTTGAAATTACCTGCAATTAATCAATACTTAAAATTTAAGTCAGCTGCGGCGTGAAATGCTTGTGAGAGACAAAGTTCAAAATCCTCACTCATATTAAGGGCGATAGACGAGTAAACAATTCTTATTTTTTAAAGTAATTTTTCGGATGGTCTAAAGGTCGAAATGCCAGCGCTTGCTTAATAAAGATACAACTTCCTCCACCACGGCTGTCACGACGATCATTTCGAGTACAATCTTAACCTGTAAAAGAGAGGTCGGAGTCGGCTGCCCATGTTTCAGCTACTATAACAATGTCTGGAGAGTGAACGAGGACCAGAATCAGAAGCAGGGTCATTTTATTGAGCAAGAATCTTGCATTTAGAACGAGCAGTTTAAGTGGGCAAGCTGGTTGTTTTTGAGGAAGGGCGGCTAATTCCTCCAGTGGTTAACGGGCCACTGAACATAGTGGGCGGGTGCTCCCGCCCTGTTCTGTGAAAAAGGTTGTGGGATAGTAGGTGCTTGATGTGAGTAAACCGGAGTAAAATATGGAGGTGGAAATGACAGACAGGGGAACTGAGCACTACTACTAGCTATTAGGGCTTTCCCGGGAAACCCCTGGACAAGATACTTTAAAGTATTCCTAGTAAAGTGACACAGAAGGTCAGGTGAGTCTAGTAGTCCAGCAGGACCCTTCGTATTGAGAGACAACAGGGGAAACGGTCGTGGAGAAATTTGCCTGCGGAGAGGTGGACGCATTGCTGCGAGTGGAGCAGAAGCGTCATTTTTGGACGGAAATGCTTGCATGTTTCCTTTAGCAGCCTTTGTATGAGGTCTGGGTGGTAGCTGGAAATTCGATGTAGTTGGAATGGGGATGTTTTCGGGAGAAGTAGGCGCTCGTAAAGGAGTATTTTTTTCGTGGAGAGGCTAAATTTTTAACGATTTTCGAGTGGTGGAGTCTTTAGTCGGTCTTGTCTTTGATCTAACGATCTGCGTTGGTTTAACGGGAGTATCTGGTACACTTGGTATGGGAATATGCATAGTAGAAGTACTGCTGTCTTGATAACGAATAAGAGAAGTATTGTTGTCTTGGGATCCCACAAGGTCAATCAAAGTCGGTTTCCGTACAGAGTTAATTGGGGATTCAGATGGCGAGGCCGTAGATGACATTGGATGTGATTTGTTCAACACGGCAACAGGAGTAATCATTTCTCTGTTGCTTGTCGATAGTTTAAACTTTTCCAGTTTTCTCTGCATTGGGGTGAGGTCAGGAGAAACTGAGGAATGCTATTTTCGACAAAATCCTCTACCAATCTCCTTCCTTGACAGTACATGGTCGACTTCTATAAAGGAAAAGAGAGTGACTACTATGGGGGTATTACGACTGAGCGAGCACAGCCACTTAGCGTGCGCAACTCTGAATCCCAAGCCACAGCTTTCCAGACACAAACGCGCCCCATCGAAAGCAGATATGTAACTTGGAATACTATGCAGCATAAAATTATGCTTGCGTTTTATCCGTTCTTCGGTTTCGGAGCTGATTATCCCAATGACTTGAAAAGCCTGCTGGATAACTGTGTCGGAGATATTGGTTATAGTTCCTTTAAGCAAAAATTCTACTATTTCGTCAGACGACGATCGATTATTGCAGGACGAGGTGTATGCTTGAGCTATCAAAGTATCAAGAAGTTCTAGATTTACCAAAGGGATTTTAAAATTGACAATATCTACAGAGGGCTGTGAAGTCTCGCATACGCTAGCTAGGTACCCTTCCATTACTCTATTACTCAAGGATGGAGGGGAAGCTGCAGCATTGCGTCTTTTTGCGAGTCGCTTGCGGGACATCTTAAAATAGTAGACGGAATTTCTGTTTACTTAATAGAAAAAGTGGGTTAATAATTCACAAGAGTATATTTAAAAAGGCTAAAATTGCACCTACTTTCATACAGTAAATTGAAAACGACCAGCCGGGCCGGCACAAATAATAAGGGGCAGTAAAAAGAAATTTTTTAAACTAACTGTTTACTGTTAGAGGGAAGAAATATGGTAAAAATAAACCCTTTACTTATCTAATTAGACTCCGCCTGTATTAAATGTACGTAAGTCCTGGTCTGGAATACTGCTTGTTTCTATTTAGCCTTGTGCGCGCTAGTGCACGGAAGAAAATAGAATCGGTCTAGCACTTTTTTAGAAAAAGGGTTTTATCATTGAGGCACCGTAATCTGACGTATCAAGAACACTGTGTTCTTATAAACATTGATCCCTTATGGTTTCGCCTATTACAGAAGGGACTCTTTTTACTGTTTAAGATTTTGAATAGTCGTATATTTAACCTCGTTGCCACTGTGAGGCAGCTTGTCCACCCTCGGCACAGCAGTCATCGCATTGTCTTTTTTATTTATTTATTCCACAGTAAAGTATCGTCGGTTCTTTTCGGTAAATGCCATAACCATAACCTAGCCCAGAATGTAAAAATCCCGTGAAGTTATTCTTTGATTAAGAGAACTATTATTAGTGTTTTGTATTCACAACAGCTTCCAAGAATTCTGTGTGCCGACACGGTAGAATCTCTTTTCCAGTTCAAAGGAGTGCGCGGCATCTGAGCCCGATCCCTGGTTTTACCTTGAGGGCTATGGTACCGTCTCTGAAGCCTGCACCCGGTGACTTCTTCGGCAGGCAGCGAGCAACCGTCCACGGATGCACCCTTGCCCGGGGCAGAATCCCACTTCCTAAACACAAAATGCACTTGTGTTAGCCCTTCCCCGATCTGAACTGCTATCATCCCACAGGCAGCAGTTTTTTCTCCTGAATAACATACACTAAAAGCACTAATGATGATATATATTCCCGTTTTTTTCACCGCCAGCCTGCTCCTCACTGCATATTTCGTCTGATAATGCCTGTAAACCAACATTAAATTCAACTATTATTATTATTCGTCTTACCAGGATTTCACACAACAGAGGGTTGAACGGCTCACATCTAGAGGTCACGTAAAGAAGGAGCCATCGCAGTCCGACTCTCAGACCACCTGTTGGCCAATCAGCAGTAACACAAGTTGGATTGACGACGAGGTCTGAGTGTAACTGTCAGTTGGTAACCTTCCAAGCCACGGCTCTTAGCACACCATTATATTTATGGGCCTGCATCACACATTTTGCAGAGGAGCCACACGGGAAAGTAGATACGGATCATATTTCTCTCTCTCAGTAAGAGGTGTTTGTAGAAATTACAAGAAGATGTGGGCAGCAGCTCAGATCCCAGCTACGACAGCATAGGCCTCTGTGCCTCTCTCCCCATCGCAGCTTACACTTTATGAGAATTTGTGTATATCACCATATGTGCGGTACGTAACTGTCAGGTAGTTGAGAAGCCACATGGAGATTAGGCAAAGAACACCATTTTCACTTACACGATAGGCGCTGATGTTGGATTGTGATGGCAAAGTGCAAGTGTTATATATGCGTTGATAAGTAAATAAAAAGGGTTATTGATAGGGCAATTCTTGGCTGCCGTCAAATCCCTAGAACACAGGACAAAACCTAAAATAAACTCCTCTTTTCAGTAACCAATTTAGCTTTGTTTTGGTTGTATGCTTAAATAGCAGTGTTCGAAATGAAGAGTTTGAAAATGAAAATAAAACAGCTATGTAGAATAGGGATGTATGAATTTGGGTAAGAATTGTAAGGGTCAACAATAGTCTGTTATAGACGTTCGAAAGTATTCATTCGACTGAGTTAGAAACGGCTGCGGTCGAGTCGAAAGGAAAGTCACTTCCAGTCAGATGCGGGCGCAGGCCATTCCGGTGTGGCGTTGTAATGTTCCCAGAAGACGATAGCTGTGATCCAGGGAGGGAATACAGTAGTGAATACAATATACTAATAAACCTAAGCAAGATGATAAAATAGGGAAAGGGGAAAACCCAGGCACAAATAATCTAAATTAAGGAGAAAATTGTCCGACAGGGATCTGGGAGGGGCGAAGGATGGGCAGCAACGAGCAATCCTGACCATCGGAGTCAGCCGAAAATGGGGGTTCCTGGATTTCATCTTCGAAAGTTGTCAAGGTTGGATCCCATCGGTGATGATAGGTTGAGATGTATTCGGGAAGAGATTAAACAAACTTAAGCTAGGCATATTTTCCCTTAATTAATATTTATAGTTTTATGTTTAAAAACCTAAATTGCGTTTAAGTGCAAGCCGTACAAACATATAATGAAGAATAACGTGCGCTCCCCTTAAGGTGCACGTTTTCCAGAATGTTCTTAGGACGCGCGTGGTTCTAGAACGTTCTACCAGGAACACGCGGTTAAAACTTTCTACATTGCTTCTTCCTATAAAAAGAGTGCTGTCCCCAGCAGCATCGTTTACTTCGGTAGCCGATCTGCCTTCAGTATGTACCTCTGCAAGTTTTTCAACTTGTTGTTCATCGCTGAAGACCTCGGGTAGCGCGTAGCCACCTTCCGGAGGAACCTATAGGTAGCGCTTAACTATTTGAGTATCAGCCTGGTGATATGGGCTAGCTTGCGGCTCCGAATGGTCAGTATTCTCGCCTACCAGAGATGCTGGCTTGAGGCGGTTGAAATATACAAGGCACTCTTCAGAATACAGCCTATCTTGGTGGCGGATGAGGCAGGTCGAGTGTGACAGGACTCGAGTAACGACATAAGGACCAACCCATGCTGGGTTAAATTCAGGTGGTACCCCAGCAGACGCCACGAAATTTCGCATCCATAATATATCCCCTGCCTGGTATGGGGTCCCATGCGCTAGACGGTCGTAGTAAGTTTTCTGCTGTCAATGTCCTTCCTGCAGATGCAGGTTGGCTCCCACCCGTAGGGTTCTCCTTAAGCGTGAAGCATACGTGTCTACATTTTCCATCCGATGCGCAGGTGGGAAGTGAATGTCTTCAGGGAGTTGCATCTCCCGACCACATGTGAGAAAGAATGGGGTATGGCTTGTGGTTGCATTTACCGTCGATCTGTATGCCAGCATGCAGGTTGGTATAGCGTCATCCAGGGTGGGTGTGGCATTCCTATCAATAAAGGCCTGTAAAAGGTTAAGGAGGGTCCGGTTGGTGCTTTTTACCTGACCATTACCTTGTGGGTGATACGCCGTCGTACGTGTTTTCTTTATTTTTAAGAATTTGCAAAGGTTGAGTACGAGAGCGCTTTCGAATCGCGACCCTCTATCGGAGTGGAGTGTGTCCGGAGCTCCCCAACGACAGTCCAAACTATTAAAGATGACTCTGGCCACAATGACTGCAGATGCATCAGGCAGGGGCACCGCTTCTGTCATTTTGATGAAGAAATCCACCATGACTAGAATGAACTTATTTCCCCTATTGGATGGTGCGATTGACACAACAAGGTCGATCAGGTCATTAGGATAATCGGCTGGAGGTGAGCTGTTAACGACTGGCTGGGTGACGTAGAAGTCAAACCGAACTCGCACGACCGAATGAAGTCTTGAATGTCACGTTTTTGGTTTGGTCAGAAGTAACGTCGTCGAAGAGACCACTCAGTTTTGTGAATTCCTGAATGGCCCGGTTCTGCATGCATCCGTTCCACTTCATCGTCCACCATCAAAAGTGGTAGCACAACATGCGTTGGATACTGGTCGTTGTCATGGTAGAAAAGGACACCGTTCTCAATGAACAGTTTGTCCCAGCGGCTGTGGAGACACCGGGTTTCATAGTTATATGCCGCTAGTTCCCAGAGTAGGCACTGGTCGCTTTGTAAAACGACAAGGGGTAGGGTGACGTCAGTGCGCGACGGGCAGTCGCTGTGAGGGTGATGCAGTTTCCTTGAGAGAGCTTCAGCATTTCCGTGTTGGTGACCCAGTTGGAAGACGCATTTGAACTCGTAATCCGTCAGTTTTTCCTGTGCAACTTGTTCCTCAGGATTCTTAAAATTCCGCAACCAAGTCAAAGAACCTGCGCACGATGAGCGGCCGATACTTAAGGTACGGCCGACATTCTTCAACAAAATATGTTACTGCTAGCATCTCTATGCGTGTCACGCAGTAACGACGTTCTGCCTTAATGAATGATCGACTGAGGTACTGGATGACGCGCTCGGTACCACCGGGTTGTTGCTGAGAGAGGACAGCGCCTATTGCGTTATCACTGGCGTCAGTATCTAAGGCAAACTTTCCAGCATCATGGCTGATATAAGGTAAGACTAAAATTGGAGAAGAGCAAAGCTTATCCTTCAGCGCCTGGAAGCTGGTAGCACAGTCGTCAGTCCACTTGAATTTGACAACTTTCTGTGTCAGCTTATGGACGGGACTTGCAATATGGGCATAGTCCCGGATAAAACGGCGATAGTACGAGGCAAGTCCTAAAAAACTTCGAAACTCGGATACATCTGTGGGAATCAGCCCGTCACAAATTTGCCTTATCTTTTCATCATCGGTTTTTATGCTGATGGCAGAGACCACATGGCCTAGAAATTTGACGCACGGTTCGATAAAGACACGCTTGCTAGGCTTTAAAGTGAAACCAGTCTGTCTGGAATTGTCCAACACAGCCCGAAGGTTATCGAGGTGGTTGTTAAATTCCTTACTCAGGACGATAATATCGTCCACGTATACAAGACACTAGTTTGTGATCAACTAGGCAAGAACCTGATTCATTAACCGTGGGAAAGTACAAGGGCATTTGCCAGCCCAAAAGGCATTGTCTCGAATGTGAAAAGGCCTGAGGGGACAGTAAAAACCATCTTTTCTCTGTCAGCGGGCCGCATTTCGACATGCCAGTAGCCTGAAGCTAACTCAAGTGTTGAAAACATGGTATTACCGGTGAGAGTGTCCAGCGTCGCGTCAATTCGCGGAAGTAGAAAGGAATCTTTCTAAGTTACGCTGTTGAGTTTTCTATAGTCAATGCATAATCACAGTGAGCCGTCCTTTTTCCTTACAAGCACTATCGGTGACGACCAGGGAGAATGAGATGGCCTGATAGTATTACGGCTGAGCATATCGCTTATAAGCGCATCCAATTCATTCTGGTAAAAAGGTGGGACCCGAATGGGTCGCGCGTCCCCCGTGTCAATGTGATGCTCTGTCACATTCGTTCTACCCGGAGACATCCCATTCCAGTCAAAGATGTCTTCAAATTATTCAACTAAATTACCTAGCCTTTTGGCACTGTTCTGGTCAAGATGCATCGAAATGTGTTCCCTAGCATTAAAGGCAGCTTTGCACACAGGTAACCTGGGCGGTGAAGGAACACGGGGAAGAAAGGGAACCTTAGCAGAGGCTGTGTGCAGGAGGTGCCTACCGAACTCCACGGAACATTTAAACTTATTCAGCACCAATTATACAATCCCAAGTTATACGTGGGGAGACAATAAATCCAGCTAAATCCAGGGCAAATTCTACCAGACCAGTATGACTGAGGTTAGCACCGTTAGCCGTGTGAAGGAAAACATTAGGCCTATCGATGTACCGAATCTTAGCCTGGAATTCTAGGAAAGGCTGCTGACGTACTAGCGAACAACCGGCGCCAGAGTCTTCTAAACATGAACGACTAGTGTAACCTACGGTACCTCGGACTAAAGGGCAATTAGTAGACCCTAAAAATGAAATGACTGTATCCGGAACGAGATATTAGTCACCGTCACTGGGTCCTGGGCCTAGGTCAATGGCCAGAATGGTGCGGTGGGCCTGGGGCCTGTTTGGTCATCGGCTCTGGGGCCGACGTCTCTTGTTTCGACGGAAAGAGGAGCCAAAGGAGCAGGGTTTGTCAAGGCGTTTGTGTGAAGGTGTCGCGGGAGGAGTGGTGTTGGACGCCTGTGACAACGAACAGTGGCCGCGTTGGTTGCTCGAAAGTGGCCTGGAGAATATCCACCTCACGAGCCGGAGCGAGGGTCTTGTCGAGGGCAGATGGCCGGTCTCGCAGAAGGGCCTTTCGGATTTGGGGGTCGTGGACTTCAGCGACGAATTGCTTCCAGCACCCGAGTGTTTCAGGGCTGTTGCGTCCAAGGTGTGGAAAGCCCTCCGACTGAGGAGTCGAAAGGTTGGCTAAAAGTCGTTGATCGATTCCCCCAGCTGTTGTAAACGACGTTGGAACTCCGACTGCAAGACACAAGGGTGTTCATAACTCCCAAGGATCTCGCGGAGACCGTTGAGGACACCCGATGGGACTGAGGCAACCGACATATCTGCCGATCGGGTGAGATCGTAGACCTCGTCGTCCAGGAGGGCCAGGATGGCCCCACTCTACGTCCTTGCGTCGACACCTTCAAGGTAGTCTTTGCAACGGGCCTCCCAACGGGTGAAGTCCGCGTAACGCGTTGGCTTCTCTGGCGGAGGCGCAGAGTATTGGGATACACCGACCTTCTGCAGCTCCTTGATAAGTTTCCTCATTAGTTTATCGCCCATGTGGAAGAGACACGGCTGCCACCAATTTGTAATATGCCCAGAAGATGGTAGCTGTAACTCAGGGAGGGAAAGGAAGACGTTAGCAAATACACCATACTAAAAAACCTAAGTACAATGAGAAAATATGGAAAGGGGAAACCTAGGTGAAAAAATAAGCTAAATCCGAGGAAAAATTGTCCAGCAGGGATCCGGGAGGAGCAAGGGATGGGCAGCAACGAGGAATCCTGATCTTCGGACTCCGCCGAAAACGGGGGTTCCTGGATTTCCTTCGTCGCCTATATTTATAGCTTCTCAATTTTCAAGGTTGCATCCCATCAGTGGTGATTGGTTGAGATGTATTGGGGAAGAGATATATAACAAACGTAAGTAAGACATATTTTACCTTAATTAATATTTAAACTATAGTATTATTTTTTTAAAAACCCAAATTGTGTTAAAGTGCTAGTCGTATAAAATATAATGAAGAATCGCGTGCGCGCCCTTAAGGGTCGCATTTTCCAGAATGTTCTACGGACGCGCGTGGTTCTAGAAATTTCTACCAGGAACACGTGGTTAGAACTTTCTAGAGGGTCTGCCGATTACTATAAAAATTAGTTAAACTGATCGCTTAAAAAGTTGGAAATGGATTAGTATCAAGAAAAATGTCAACCGTAAGAAACTTTTGAATGCTCTCCTACAGTCGTCCTTTTTGTTTTTACAATATAGAGTTGATTATGCTTGATCTATCTTTAGGAAACCATTAGTATTAGTCGTTAAATTAAACTAGCTTAAAGCCTAGGCACCAGGCTTGTTGCACATCCGAATTACGAAGATCATACATGATACTAAAAACGCAAAAAATATACTACTAACAGGCAAAGATAAAAGAATGTTTTGCAAATTAATTTTGAAGAAAATACTTTAACAATTATAAAATTATGGATAAAAATAAAGACGCTATCGGAAAACATTTTAAAATGTAAAACTATCATAAATTATTAAATAAGTTTTAGTAGTAGCAAAAATTCTGGTTTTTAGATAATGGATGCATAAATTCTTAAAGTTAGAGCCCTTGCGTAAAGACAGAGAATTGGCATTTATGAGTCCTGCTGGTCACTAACCACCAGCTATGGCTTGCTCATACCCAGAAGGTGTACCACGAAACTAGGTGGTTAGTTCTCTAAGTTAATTCTTCCCCTTTATGAGCATTGCAGGTCATCGTAGGAGGTTCAGAAATGGACGTGAAATAACTACTAGTGGAAGACTGAGTATCCAGTTCTAGTGAAATGGCTATGCCGTCATCGGAGGCGTACGCAAAGTACGTTTGGATTTCTAACTTGACTTCTAGGTGTAGGAAGACTCAAAAAATTACGTGACCAGTTATCACCGACAAGCGTGGGGAAGGATCCGTCGTGGCATAAAAAGCACTGAAACGTATTTGGAGTGACTGTTGATTCCCAAAGTTGGCATTATCAGAGCCCCTTCGGTTAGAATTCTGTTAAAGAACTGACTTTAAAATTAGCCTTCCTTATTCAAAAATGTATGTGTAGAATTATTTAAAAGATAGCGTTTTTTATTTTAAATTCTATTAGGGTTCGACTATTTCTAATAGAGCTTGGCACAGCCTTCCATATTGTCACGTACCTTATGAAAAAGAAGTTGGATTGTTGGGCATTTTTGCATTTGGGAATTTTTATACTATTTTCATTATTTCTAGTGTCGGGGGGCTGTTTTGATTTGTTAGTATATTCATTCTGAGAATATATTTGTCGTTTGTGATTTTGAATATGAAAGTGAAACCATTTTGGAGTTTTCTGATCCAGACGGGTTGAGGAAAATATCTATTTTTAAGTTCCGTATATGAGCTTTAGGGTGTATGGGGTACTAGTTAGGGGTAGCACCACACAGCTAGCATTTGTTCACTCCATTTGTCTCGTAAAGCTGGTGAATGGTCCTGTGGCCGTCTCTAACTGGTGCCCAACTCTCACCTGTGGCTCCTCGAAGTTGGGTTCTTCCCAGCGGCCACACCCCGGACAACCGTCATGACCGGTGGGCTAAACCAGGTAAAGATCTCCGGTGTTGTGTGTGCCTCCAGACCCGGTATGTCTGACTCCCGAACTTCCCACCTCCCCCATCTCAAAAAGTCCTACGTTGGTGGCGACAGCAATCCCGTAGGCGGCCCAGGCTAACTCGGGTCGTTCTCTTACTAAAACAAAACCGTAAGCCATAGTGGAGTTCGGCAGCCGTCGGGGAATGTCCGAGCAGCCCTATTTAGGGACAGCACTGCTTGCCTCCTCGCGGCGGAAGGGGCTAGAAAAGGTGCCCTAAACAAATGCTTGGTATCACGTCTTCTGCAGCCGGCCGCGGCTCGTAGATCGCAAAATACGCCGTCGTACAACTCAAACAAACAACAATACCCCCCGTCTCAACCCCCCTTGCCATACCCTCCAGGCTGCTCGGGTGAGTCCACTCACACTAGCAGCCTGGAATGTTCCTTCTCTTTTAGACAATCCTAGGAGCAACCGGCCGGAATGGAGAACGGCGCTAGTCGCTCGGGAATTGGCGCGCTACAAGATGGACATTGCTGCTCTCAGTGAGAACTGATTTTCCAAGCATGGTCCGCTGGAGGAGTTGGGTGCCGGCTACACCTTCTTCTGGAGCGGCCGGTCAAAGGCAGAGCGACGCGACGCTGGTATTGCTTTTTTCATCCGGAACGACATCGTGGGACGTCTGCCCTGTCTGTCGCAGGGTATCAATGATCGCCTGATGAGCCTCCGCCTGCCTCTTCGGGGAGAAGAGTTCGCCACCATCATCAACGCCTACGGTTCCCCAATGATGAGCACTGATGCGGCAAAGGACAAATTCTACGAGGACCTGCACAGCCTGCAGGCGACTGTGCTGAAAGTGGACAAGTTAATTGTCCTTGGTGACTTCAACGCCCGCGTCGGGATGGACCACGCTGCCTGGCAGGGAGTGCTGGGTCCCCACGGTCTCAGTAGCTGAAACGATAACGGCCTCCTTCTTCTGCGCACGTGTGCGGAACACCATGTCCTGCTGACCAACACATTCTTCCACTTTCCAACGCGGGAGAAGGCCACGTGGATGCACCCTTGGTCGCGGCACTGGCATCGAGGGTTTTATGATATTGTGAATAGGTGCTTTCCCGGCTGTTACCCAACCATACGTAGTATCCCATATCAGAAAGAATGAAACCAAGACTTTGATTGACAAGGTTATTTATCCATGTATGAGAAGAATCTAAAAGACCATGCTGTAGTAGAACGACGTTCCGGTTGCTCTTCAGACGTGGTCTCTTTGGACTGATACGATGCACAGTAAGTACGTAATCATCTGGAGTGCAGATCCTATAAATTGTTGCAGAATAGCCCTTGCTCTCAATGATTTCACTCTGAAAAGGAGCAAAAAGTATAACACTCTTCACGAACACTTTCAGTGATAATAAATAGCAGGTGTATCATCAAATCTATCGTTCAGTTGAAATAGTGCAAGTTTCATTAGACGCAACTCAAAAACCAACCATTGGGTAATTGTTTTCTTTAATGCATCACTATAGAAATATTCCAGTTACATGCATCTACTTTACCGATATAATCCTGGTAATCTAATGTGTAGAACTTCTTAAACGTGACTAAGCTTTTAGAGCAACACATTTTGCACAAATTTCTAGGCCTATAAATATCAAGAGACTCTGAAGAATGATGTTTGTTAACGGAATTTCGACTGTCAGTGTCCATGTAGGAAGGAAACGGAAGTGCATTATAAGACAGACTGGAATTGTGTTACTTTAATTTTAATGCTAACCCTTTCAACCAGCTCATTTTTATGCTATCTTGTGGACGTTTAATGGTTATCTGTGCAAATAAATGATTAATTCAAACCGTTAAAGAGTATTTCTGTAATAAAAAAAGCTCAAATTCATCTTCTATCTTTTATAGCTTAAGAACAGCCAGGGTTGTCAATTATTCGATTAAACATTCCTTCCTTTTCCAAACAGTGTTATCGAAGTACTTAACCTGAATCAATTTCCATGATTGGCAAAATAAACTGAGATGCACACCGCTTAAAAAATCGACGCATTATTTGGTGAAACAGACCGAAGAAGCTATTGGGGGCCAACCTGGAAAGCATCAAATGGGATTTTAGGGAAACATTTAATCAAAATTAGTTTGGATATCATATTTGGCTAATAATTTCATGAATATCGAGCAACATTATCTATAGGAGATGCGTCAACTCATTACCATCAAAAAAGGTTTTGTGTGCATAGTCACAAATGCAAGTGCTTTTAATTAAGGTTATAAGAAGTTTGCAACAGTATGTTCGTTCGAAAATTCAAAAAGCTGAAATTGCTGGTTTTATTTTCTGATTAAGCGTGCGCTGGATATGTCTACTTTTCGAGTGTGTTGACAAATTACGTGTGAACGCAATATTAATTGTGCCCAATTTTCTGGGAAATTTTAGCAGACAATCGAGGTTACGTATGTCATGAAATGCAACTTGTCTAGGATGCATTCCTAATTTTTTTGAGGAAATAATTTCAGAAACTAGTGAACGGTGTATGAGGTTTCGTTTTAAAAATATTGAAAATTTTAAGCGAAAACCCAGCATGAGGAAATTGAGACAAAAATGTCTGTATTCACACAAGGCTCCGATTATTCAGAGTATGCAAAATTCTTCAAAATACGTCTTTTACAGTGGTGCAAACAGCCCAGCCGCTTTCCTTGCATTGGTCGTAAACTTAATCAAAACATTTAATCAAAAAATTAAGAAGTCACACGCTTGTGTTAATTTGGGTTTTAACTCGTGCTGTCAGTTCAACGCTATACCCAATTATACCCATAAATCTGATCATAACTATGGTTTTATTCGAATGATCTGCTGAAATGCGTGTACACAGTATTGTTTATCTGCATGATTTTGTAGCCATTTCTCGGGCAAGTATGGTTCGTAACGATCTATGTGACTTCTGTCATCGCCTTCGAAGTTTGCCTATTTGTTTTTTTAAATAAAAAAGCAGTGATAGTCATTTCATTCACAAATCAGTTCCGCTAATCGGGTTTTGATCCTGTTTTTAAGATAAATCAACTGCGAACAGCTTATGAATGCGTTACCATAGAACTTAGAAATAAAAAAGAGGATTTGAAAAATAGAGATAAATATTTTAAGTTCTTAAAATAAATTAAAAAGTCCTTCTTATCACTTCGAAGTTCCCATGTGAAACTATAGTTAAGCATACTCAACTTCACTCGGAGCTGCCCCTTCACAGGTAGAGGGGGGAATATAGATACAAACAATTATAATGCCCTTAAATGTATATAAAAATCGGGGCTTACAGACCCTAATAGCAATGAAATACGATTCGAGGCTCGAACGGTCGTACGTCAATCGCATCTGGAATTTGATTGGTTGCTAATGAATCCCGATGACGCGTCGCTAAGGGCGGAAGAGAATGCGCGCAGTGATATTGGAAAATCGATCGGGCACTTAGCTGTCAATCCCGGCGCGCGCCGTGCCACGCCGATGCTACGCCATTCCTGCGCTGTTGTGCTGCGACGCGGTCGCTTAACTGCCACACCCCTGTTCTGTCTATACTGACCATTTTGCTTTTTGCAGAATGTTTAGAGCAGTCTCTGAGAGAACACTTAATAGACGATGCTCAGAAAGGGTTTCTGGCTGATATACGTGAAATTGACGAGAATATGAGGGAAATGTATTCATCCGACTCATCTTCATCGTCGTGGCAGCTGACCTCTTCCTCTAGTTCCTCATATGATGACTCGGACACTGAGATTTCCTCTGTTGATGAGGAGAAAAGTTGGACGTTAGATAGATCTGACGTGGCCGTAAAAGAATCTTCAAGCACACCTACAATTGAAGAGAAACCTACAGTACGAGAGGCTCTGAGTTCATGGGCAAGACGCTCGCGTATACCACTGATTCATCTGAGCAGTCTTCTGATGATAATCAGACGGCTGACCTCGGACCTTCCTGCGGACGCCGGGACCGACGTTCTACGATGTCGATCCGGATGGATAATGCAATGCCTATCTTTCTTCTCGTCTGTGGTCAGCCGTTCCAAAAGAGGTTGTAACAAGAACCCATATCTTCCGGTTGCCCTTGGTCGGAAAGTAAAGTTTCGCTAAAGGCCGCAATGTCCACATTGTAGCGCAACAATTCCCGAGTGACTAGCACCATACTCCGTTTTGATCGACTGCCTTTCAATTTTCTAAAGGAAATTGATCATTTCAGGAAGCTAGACTACGTGGACTAACAGCGCAACTGGAGCGTACAGTGGGGAGATGCGGAAAAGAGTTATTGCTCTTGTTTTTGAGGGGAAGGACGTTGTCACAGGTGACGCTTTAATGAAAAATAATAGCAGTTTAGCTACCTCCCGTTAAGTTATGTCAGAAATGCCTTTCTAATAGTAATATTTTACCACATTATGCTGTTTAGCGGACATCCGATTCAGGATTTGTGCCACTGAACAATTAATTAAGGAGTCCATGCTAAATCAGCATTTTAATTGCATAGCAAATCAGCACAAAAATTTATGAATTGCCCACTGAAGAGAATCTGCATAATGCTTGAGTGCATACATGGAGCGAATTCTGTATACAGCCACCAAACTCACTTATTAGGTAAAAAAGACGATAGTCACCCTCTTATCTCTTAGACCGTTTAATATTCGCGTGGCAAATCACGGCTTCAACCACGAAGGCTATCTAGTTAGATAGGAGACAAAGGTGTGAGGGTCTGGATTTTATTCGAAAGAATTTGCTGCTATAAATTTCATGCTGGCTTATTTACAAAGATTTCAGTTTACTGACTCCAATTTTTTTACAGTTTTTTTATGTTCAACCTATAACATAGCCGCTGTATATTGTTAACTGAGCCTTAGTTTTAGTCTTGGACTGGTTGCATAATTTGCCTCACTTTACGATAGCAGAAGATATTCTTTTTCAAACTGGATTTGAGGAGCTGATTACTGACATAACTTCGTAAATATCTCTTCCTCAACGGTCATTGTGCGTATAAAACTATTTCCACGACAATGAAAGGATTTCGACAAAATGTTTTTCAAACAATCTTTCAAAAGAAAAGAATATTTTTCAGAAAATATCAATTGTTAAGATTGCTTAAGAGCTTAAATCTATGAAGTAGTAATTGTACGTAGGCAAGTTGTTTTATTTTACTGTTTAAAATACTTTCATGCACCTTTTAAAGACCCGGAAATTTAATTTCTACGCTCTGGTAAATAAATTGGCATTTAGTAAAAATATTTAATATTGAATTTTAAACTAAGTAATGCAATCAACTGATTATTTTTCTTTTAATAATTATAGCCCAGGTCATGATTTTTGTATATAATTATGTCATTAGTAAAAGATGTGTGGCTATGTGCGCGTTTAAATTACGTAGAACGATTTATTATGTTACCATATCAAGACTTTGACCAAATTAGATGCTTTCATTAGTAATTGGGAAAAATATTCAAATTGAAAATTTGCTTTATTTTGTTTCTGGAACATTTGGTTATGGAATACATTCATCCTATTACTGTTGAATGCATACCCTAATAACAATTCGGACGCGAATCGGACGCGAATCGGATCCGAGGATCCGAATTTTCGGACGCGAATCGGATCCGACCATGACTTCGAATTCGGACGCGAATCGGATCCGTATATATATGCATGTTGTATATACAACATGTAATAACATAAGCATTCTAAAGGTTCAAGTAATCAAGCTTAGTTAACTGAAAAAATGATAAACGTAAACAGATGCTGTCAGAAGTTTTATTATTAATTAGACATAGTGGTCTGAATTCAGACCACCTAAACTTCACGAAAACTCGTTTTATAATCTCTTTCGCAACATTCTCTTCGTATAAAAACTCAGTTCTCCTACGCTTAGTCTCTTGTCATTGAACTCCTGACCACGAAAACCTATGTTAAAATGTCCAACAAATTGCCCGTAGTTGTTAAATTCATTATATTAAACAACTTACATATGTCTAGGTGAATCAGAATTGGCCTGTTTCCTTCTCTAGTCTTCACGATACATAAGCCATGCCAATACAAAAATTCATACGTATGCTTGACTATAAAACTCACTTCCTTTTTGAAAATAATATTTCCAAATACTCATATGGGTGTAAACTTTCTGTCAGAGAATCGTATAAATATCCTTAGGAAAAGTAATCCAGATGAAATAATCCAAAGACCCTTATTTTAAAAGCATGTGCATTCGCTAATCTAATCAAGTGCCATGATCTAAACGCCAGCTGCGTCACTTTAAAACTATTCAGTGTTCAATTCGTTTTAATGAATTAGATTCTGCTTTCTTCAGGGAGATCTAAACGTCATTCTAATTGATATCGTTTTATAAAATTAGAACAAACAGTTAAATGCAAGGCAATCAAAATTTTATCAATACGAAATCGTCGCAGCAAGGTCCAGCCGCTGTTACAGTTACAGCTGGAAATAACTCGGTTCAACCTCAGATGAAGGCACCTACATTCCCTGCACAGCAGCCTTTTGCAATTAACGGTGGTACAAACGCCTTCGCTTTTCAACAGATGGCGCAAATGCAGCGTATGCACCAGCAGCAACAGCAACAGCAGCAGCAGCAACAACAACAACAACAACAACAACAACAGAAGCAAAGACAGCCAGCGGTTCAGATTATTCCAGCATCGGTTTCAACAATGGACTCAGAAAACGCAGCATTTGCAGGTTTCAGACGTTTGTTGGCTGAATTAAGTAAGTAGATTACGTGAACTATTTTTATGTCCCTGTTCTGTACTCGTGAGAGGCCTCTCCGATTTATGCCAACCACTAAAATCTACGTTCAATACCTTGGAATACTTTATACTTTACAGTCAAAATAAGTACCGATCCTCAATTATATTAAGATTGTTTGTAGAGGTAAATTTTGCTGCTATTCAGAAGCATTTTATAACTGGAATCCTTTGAAGCCTATTTAATTGAATATTTTCCAGAATGCAGCTGCAAAATTTAAATTAAAACTTTTGAATTTTTTCTCAGCAATTTCATTTATATTTTACAGAGGCCAAAAAATTTGACCAAATTCGATTTGCTGCCTACCGCACCGCTAGCAAACTACGTTATATACAGAAGAGGACATTATGTAAGTCTGTGTTGATTTGTTTGTTATTAAGTTTTGACAACTGATCTGAACAGTCTTACAAATCAACATTATTTCTGCTAGTGTATTGACAATGACGTTATGCAAAAGCCTGATCAAGAGCACACGTCATTGATAAAAATACCAGAATGTTTTTTTCATCACACGCTAAATCTGGTCTAATTAATTTCCAAACATACAAAATAAAAGTGATTGAGCATCCCAAATTCCCAAAATATGCTTTGCTAATAAATGACATTGGATTCAGGCATAAAAATGCCAGATAAACGAGCAGGAATTTGAATGGCATCACAACAAGCCATTGTCATTCTCTCACCTGCACAATCACTATCTCGTAATGGAAGAATTTCTGTATATTCTACTTAAGAAGATCAGAATTTGGTTTTTGTAGCGTTTTTATGCATCTAATATTTACTGAATCTATACTTTTAAGAAACGCAGAATTGATAGATGCAACATTATGTGAGAAAATGAATTATTTAAAACACCCAGAGCATTTTGTCCCCTGAATTGGTGACGAATACTGAGAGTTAAAAGATACATTTCACAGGTTCCTTAACGGGACTATTAGTCAAAGTCATTAAGAACATGATATGTTTTCCGAAAATGTTAACCAAAATTGAAAAATAAGTTCATCAAAGTTATTCACATGTTTTCCCGTTCAAACTTTATTTTGACTCAAAATGCTCTCCACAAGCGCAGAGCCGATGCCCATTTTGTTAGTGTACGACACTTTGCTGCTATGTTTAAGGGCGGAAAAATGCAAATCGAGATTCCGTATTTTGAGTACACAGTAACGATGATTATCTTTATAGCCGGCGAAGAGTATGACACGTATTCTTGCCGTACTGGCTATTAGATGAGTTAACCTACCTATTCAACAGAGATGTCTTAGGCGCAGTTACTGACTTATGTAAATAAAACCAACGAATTTGCGATTAAGTCATGTGAAAACCTTATTTTTAGCAGTCTTAAAATTTGTCTCGATATTTATATAATGCGTATCTTCATTTACTATGTATCTGTTTGACTGCAGAATCAGATAAGATAAGGCCAATAAATTCATGTCAAACACGTAGTAAATTTCTTTTTCAAGGAAAGACAGTTTGGTGTTTAGTGGTCAGACTTCTTTTCCTTTTGATGATAAGTCGCCGATGGACGCGTTTGAGCTACTGAGCCGCTATTCAGCTGTGTCGAACCGAAGAACCGGCTTTCAACTGTAAAGGCTAAGTGAAGACGTAGTTTCTTAGTCTGAGTTATGGCAAGTAGACAGTTAAGTAACCATGCACCTTCTAAACGTTTTCTACCGCTGGATAGGCAGCAAAATTCACCCTGTTGAATAGGGCTGCGGCAGGTTGCTGGTGCGTGAACACATCCAAATTCATTACTGTTGCATAGTCCTTGACTGTTCATTCTCCAGACACGAAACGCGATAAGATAGCATTGCAATTTACGAAGCCTGCTCATGGACAAGTCTTTTCATTTTCGGCCGAGTGTTATAGAGGGAACACGTGCTGAGTGAGAAGGAAATAGGTCAAAGCCTTTAGTCCAAACATAACAGAGACTGCAAACACTCAGAAGAAGACGATGCGATCACTGATTATGCCGTTTATGGGTCTGAAGTTTCGGGTTCTCTCTCGAAACCAACATCAGATACTGACTGCAGGCATCCAGTTTTTAAATTATTAATCATTTATATTTTAAATATTTCAAAGGTATGAGAATTCTACTGGTCATCTAGGTTATAGGACTATCTCTGAAGAAGTTATCTAGCTGATTTTAGGCCGAGGTTTTAAAATCTTCATTTTAACGTGGATGTCAAAGTTCTTGGCCTTCTAGTAGCAGAAGAAAAGTCTGGAAGTAGAATCTTATGGCAATAAAATCAGTCCGTGTGAATCCCTGTGTCATAGTTCAAGGACTGAGACCTGAAACCCAAGAAGTAGACTCAATTTCCCTTTGTTTTCCTTAGTGTATGCTCAGTAATTTTTTAAATACACACATTTTTGTAAGGACCTGAAGTCTAAACCTTCAGCACATTGGTTACTAGAGTTAGCGAACCCTCTCAGAGCAACCTATTTTTTCTTGATGCCCGAGTCACAATTTAACCTTCTGCCGATTTGGACTTCAAATAAACAGTCAACAGGTAGCCACCCTCATAAATCAGGCTATCTTTCCACGCGCAGGGTAGACCACTATAAAGGCTAATATTCGTTGCCGGATGACGGTATCTCGTTAGAAAAAACCCCCCCGAACTGTGGCGAAGGCTCCTTGTCGACGGTGACGATGTCTGCGATGACGGTGGTGCTTTAAACGAGGATGGCGCTTGTGGTGAAATGATAATGATTTTGAAGAGGGTGTCGGGTTTTCTCCCACCTGTACTGATGTTGGTCGAAAGCTGGAAAGACACCATAAATCATTGTGCTACAAAATCTGTGTGAGTCAGCGAAACCACTCAACGTTCAAAATTCAGAACATATTTTATCTCTCTTTGGCGGTCGTGTAAAGAGAGGAATTCAGTAATGAAAAGGAATGTGGGAAGATCCAGAGAGACTGGAGGCAGTAGTTTGCGCATAGATTTCTGCAAATTTATGTGGATAAACGTAATCAAATCCTGCTTCAGCCCATTCTTTAAAAGCTTAAGGTATCTAAAATCCCTCCTTCGCCTGTATGTTTCGTGGTTCGAATGGCCGAGAATAATAAAATTGGTAAATGACTATTGCCGGCAAAGACAAAATAGATTGGAATGACAATTTCTGGATTATTAGCCGTCGTCAGTCAGTCATACACATCCCCAGGTAGTGCACCACCTGAGGATCGAACCCGTTACCCGTTGATAAGAATTCCAACGTTCTAACGATTGAGCTGGCAATATTCATCTTTCTATTCGACTGCTAGCTGGAGATTGAGCCGCAGGGCAGAGCCGAATGAGTGAGTTCAATTAGCTATCGGTCAGCGTTCATAAACTTATATGAAAAATTGCCCAAATAAGTCGATTTTGTGATGTCCTGGAGTTGAGTTGGATGCCTGCACACAGCAGTTATGTTTAAATGAGTACTCATGTTGATCTGAAAGTACCACTTGCTTCAAAATTCAATTTTCGGATGTATATCTTGTAGTTGTCTTCAGTTAAGATGAGCATCTTATAAAACGCAAACTTAACCTTTAAAGGACTGGATTTTTGGCGAAACTTGTATGTCCCCTATAATTTTGCTTAAGGTTCCTTGGGGGTGTTGTAGAATCAACAAATTCATTTCTTGGTTGTTCATTTAGATGGTGGAGCATTACACCATAAAATTGCCTTGAGAAATTTGACGACTGAAAAGGCATTACTTTGCATTTACCTGTCTATGGCTGAGCTCAAGTCAACTCCACTCAACTGAAATCGTACAACATTCCCACAGTTCACGTCTGCGATTGGCTAAATTGTTAGGTTTACCAACTCCAGCACCCCTGGAGGTTAATCTAGGCGACGAAAAGCAACCATTGGCTTGGAGGAACAATAGGCACTTATGTAGCATATAATCCACGTCATCTTATGCCGACTAGCGACGGCCGTAGGTACAGTATGTAACGTTGCTAATAAAACATCCAGTAAAATTCTAAAAGATGATCTCGGTTACAAAAAAATACTAAGGTGGGGTGGTAACATTGATTATCCTGCAAAACCATCCACAGAACTTTCAACAGACCACCTCTTGAATGCGGGACATTCTATCCGCTCACGAAACTTACACGAGCTGACAATCGACCACACGCGTACAAAATATTTTTTCAATGATTTAAGATGCTTGAATTAATGCTAATATATAGCCCTTTTTGAGGCCAATTACCTCTTAATTTTTTGTACAAAGCAAGGGCACATTCGAGTTGAAAAAATGTTTTTCACTTGCCAATTATTTTGACCTCAACTTGCTGTCGCGCACGCTCTTATTGTTTTTGAACTAAAAGGCATACCCTGTCCATTTACTAAAAATATGTACTCCATTATGCCATTATGCTGTTGATATCTAGCAACCATAAATGTTTACAATGGATGCTCCTTAAGAAACATTAATAAATTGACAGATAGGAAGCCACTTGAATAGACATATCACGGTTTTTATAAACATCATGATAACAAAAGTTTTTGGAAGCGACAGAAGCCCTGTCTGCAAGTAGCAGAATTGAAGATCAATTTAAAACAATGCGATTACAAGGGCGGATATTTTTGTGCATGAATTCGATAAAATAAATCGGTATTTAAAAGGTTCTGGAAAGTTAATCGAAACCTTCATACCAGTTAAGTAAGTATTTTTGCAAATGTGCTTCCTGCAGGCGGGCTGAAAGATGTGCATGCAAATTTCCACTTCCTGAAACGTCTAAGCAATATGCCGCATGCTTACCAATGTCACAACATCACTTCAATAATCCTGTCTAACCGAAAGCACACATGTGATCCGCTCTGTGGTGTCTGACCAGATTTTTAATCTCCATCTACGCGCACTACACACACGCTTCCCTAAAGTAGATATACAACGTGGGAGGGAGCAGGAGAGAAATAAAAAGAAAAGAACTGCCATAGGTTTCAAACCAATAAGCGGAAATGTATTTCCGATTAGGAGGCAAATGTGTAGGCAGTGAGAATAATAAATTCTCTGTCCAAGTGACGTCGGTAAGAGGAGTTCTTTCCTCTCCCATCATAAACTGGTTGTAAAACCTCGTCCATCAGACTGGAGAAGAGGAGGACGTAAATTTAAAACTACTTCTCAAGGCTGAAAGCGACCTTTTATCTTCAATTTATTATATTTTGTGGGATTTATGATTTTCGTAAATGACCACATAGCAAAGTATCCTGACAGTGTACTCCAGAGATCACTACTTCTAATACCCATCTAATTGCAATGCTCCGGCCTTTGAAAGCGCACTGTATTTTTACACTGCCTGTGCTAGTTTACCTCCATCGTATGAACTCTCCATTATTTCAATAGAGCAGTTAATAACGTGAAGCATTCGCTCTTCGAGAGTTCACCCTGGCCGTCCTGCCCAAACGCTCAATGCTGACTTCTGCGCACGACGTTGGCCATATTCGCCAGGAGACGGGAAAAAAATTAATCGCCAAAACAAGCCTTTCAATTGTAGAGGGGCTCTCATCGATCGCGTTACCGGACACCCTTGTCCTGTTTTGCCTCCGCGACTCAATCTCCGTTCCCACCAGCTGCTTCTCAACCACTCGTATTACGGGCAGGAAAGCATTACAGACAAAGGCAGTGGAAACTGGAATGTCCGTTTCGGGCTACTTAATCATAGTCAGTCAGCCATGTCCAATTCCAGACGCCATCTGTTGCTTAGTAGTTCAGCAGGTCAACCATCGAATCGTGGAATTGTCCTACCAGTTAAGGTCGTATATTTGTTTATATTTGCAAAGATTACGCCTACTGATCGCGTTACGGAACACCTCGTACTGTGATGCCTCTAAGGCTCACTGTCAAGCCCAGCCAGTGGTCACTCAGCGTCTAATATGAGCAGCAATAGCGACAAACACAAGGGAGAAAGTAACGGCCTTTCAACTCATAGGGTGCTCCTTGTTGAGCAACAGATAATTCAAAAGGAACGTCTTCGTCGAACTCCCGCATGAATTCTCCTTATGCTCGGCCATCAGATTGGTTATTGACGTTAGCGGTATACATTAAGCCGTGTGAGGTAGAAGACAAATGGTCGCCCGAAAACCCTTAGAAATCACACGTTTCAACCGACGTGTTGCGCATACAGAGAGAATGGAACCATTAAACAGGACAGCTCCCATCTCTAAAACTGATCCAAATAAGGCTTGCAAAGCGGTAGAGTAAGCTGATAAATTGACCGTCAGGCAGTTGAAAAATAAGCTCGATTGAGTAATCTTGATGCTTTGGTACATCAGGGAATTTCCACGTTTTCTTCTGTGGCATAGTAAATGAAAGCTGAGTTTTAGGTCAATGTAGCAGGTTCAAGGGCAGTTTCGTCGGGCTACACAACCAACGATTGTCACCTGTCAGCGTTATAGAGTCAACTATGCGGATACTCGTTAGAAGGGCGAACATGTATCTGGTTTTTGAGGGCAAGGAGCCTGCGCATATAAGGAAGACAGATTGGGAATAGGGAGATGGCATTACTGAACCAGAATTTTATTCGTTGGGCCATTGTGATACACTGTGAACAATTCTCCCACAACTCTGCCCTCCCACTCTGCGCAACGTGTAGATACAGTGCCTAGAATGGAACTCGATGCCTGAAAAAAGGCATTTAGAGCAGTTGGCTTACAGTTCGTTCTCTTAGTTAAAGTCAGTATATGACTGCACAGATCTCCGACTGCCACAGGTGTTGGCAGTGTGGTTCCAAAGGTGGAGGGTTTCAGTGCAGGATCCTTTTGTGCACGTTAACGGAGGCAAGTTATTGGCAACTTAAAAGCCGAACCATCGCAAGCCACAGCGTCCGCCGAGCACCTCAAGGGTTGAGCGTGGCATCCGTGAATTGCACGTGGACAGTGAAGGAGGATCGCATAGCATATATCGTATCCTATCCCCCCCTCAACCATCTTGTTCCAGTGGCTAAACAATGCCAAGGGGAAAACCATGGGTGCAGTGGTTAAGAAGACCAAACAATCGGCCTACCTAAGCCATACCCGCGGCCTGCCTTCCAGTACGCACACTAGGCTTCAATTAGGGATTCGACAAAATTGGTTAGTATTTTCCGAAAAACCATATAAACAAAATTTGAATCTCGTTTTAAGACTGCTCATCTCTATGTGTCCCGGTGACTCAATCCAGAGCACTTACAAGCGATAGCATAACGACTAACTGCATATGTAGATAATGAGGTGCCAAAAAACAAAATAGACACCACAATACCTATTTCTGGATTGGTTTAAAAGGCTCACCGATCGGTACCGGGACCTAATAATCCCGTTCTGCCATGGGGCTCACTCTCGAGTCCCGCCAGCCGCTGCACAGCAACTATTAGCATAGGCCGATGAACATTGTAAACAAAAGGAGACTGTAATGGTCATTTCTGACTATTATCCAGCATGAGCCAACCACACCTACCCCCTCGTGGTGCATCAACCGAGGCTCGAACCCGCAACCTGTTCATTAGAAGTCAATGCTCTAACCCACTCTGGATTATTATCAGTAATTGGCCAATCCTACCCAACCGCAGATTCGGGGAACTGTAATTGTAAACTCGGATCTTTAGTCACCTAGTCCTCGCTTCACCATTAAGCTAAGGGCTGTTAGCCAGGAAATCGCTCATCTCAACCCCATTCGCTCTCATCAAGTCGGCGGCAATTATTCGAACGGTTAAAAAAACCCTGGAGTTGCCACTGGTCGAAAGGAGGTCGGCTTTCTGCATGAATGTTCTCCTTGAACTAGGAAGTGAACATCTCCCTTCACCCCTCAGCCACAGTTCCAGGACTGTGCTAACCGGATAGCTGGGCATCTAGGGACTGAATATGGCCGATGGATGCGTGTAGCTCGAGGACGACACTCGTGGGCATGAATTATGAGAAGTGCAATATTTCACCAATATTCAGATTCACTTAACCGGTGTGCGGCCAATATGCGCGGATGGGTGCATGCGCACGGCGAACTTTAAGACAGGGACGCCAGGGGGCGATGAACTCTGACGGCCAGTCATCAGAGCGCAAGCAGGCGTCCGCCACGGAGACTTACACAGGCAGAAGGCGCCTCACTTCCTACCCCACAGTCGAACAATCTGCACGCGAGAGCTTCTACGCCCGCTCGCTCACCTCCTCCATGCTTCAATCTGATTGGTTGGCCGGTATCCAAACGGTAATGGCGAGTCTGAGTACAGATTGCGTGAACGCGGGAGGGCGGCTAGATCGATGGGCTTGTGGGATTTTATAATGATGCTGAAGACGGTGGCGAGGACAGAAATTACTGAGGAAGGAGTGCATGCGATTGCCAACTTACTGTGCTTTCTGTCTTCACTAATGTCAAACTACGTCCAAGCTCCGGTCCTCCTCCGCTGTATTCTTTCTGCAATCTCTGTGTCCACAATTATTTTCGCAATGTTGCTCAGGGTTACAAGGGTGGGATATATCAGTAGCTGAGGATGAGCTTTTGCCAATCAGCGTTCATAATGCATTCTAAAATGTAGGAAAACGATATCTTCCGAGGATGAATTTTGTTATAACGGGTTTTATGATTCTGCGCACTGTTTGGGAACTGGTCATCCAACCAGAATGTTGCTAGTTGCTTCTAAGCAGGAAAGCATGGTAAGAGTGAACTTTATTGGATGCTATTGGTAGACATATGCGAATGGTGTGTACAGAGCCATCCTTATCGCAGGATGCAAGTTAGTGTTTCTGCTCTGTCTTGAAGCTGGGGGTCTACATGCGCAAGAGAGGTTTCAGTACAACGAACGCGCTAACCACCTTAGCTACGAAGCCCAACCGGAAACCGTAACTTTACTCACATTGGTTTCTAGGTACTCATCCCGGCTATTTAAACATTTGGAATCCACCAACCTGATACAGTAAGCTGACTGCTCAAGCCCACCGAGGCCGCCGGAAGTTTCGCGCTGGGTTCGAACGAAATAATAAAATCTGCCGATACCCCGCCCCTACCAATTTAATGCGCCTGGTAGTCATTGGGTGGATTCCAGATTGATCTCTGAGGAAATCCTGCTTTGGCAACCAACTTACGCTATCAGCATTGTTGGATGCCATACTTTGCAGGAGGCCGGGAGGGGTAACTTGACAAGTGGGTCAAATGAATTATTCAAATCGGCGAATACGTTCCATTCATTGCTAGTCGACATGTCAGTGCCTGTGTGATCTGTGGATTCTCAGCTTCAAGGCCAGTGGGGACCATTCACTCTTAGTGGTCAAGACCGGTAGACTGGTACGCACCTCCTTCTCAGCCAGCGTGACGGGAGTCTAGTAGTGCAGTGATAAACTAGCTTAAGGTTAGAATCTCGGGTGCACAAACGTGGGCTTGGGTATCGATGACCGCTAACGATATATACTCCAGGAATATCCATTTGGGTATCCCTGACCTTGCCGGTAAACGATTCTGAAGCACTTAACTGAGTAAAGATCGGGGCCACAAAATCTGCATGAGCAAATGCCCTTTACTATTACTAAAAAGCGTGCCGTGCTGACAGGAGTGCAATTTTATAGGATGAGAATATGAGTAGTGAAGCAGAAGAAGAAAGCTCATGGTCGATTGCCGGAACCATTTCTTGATTCATAGGGACCAGATTAACCCATAAGTTCGAAACGCTTTCGAACCGCGAATCTGATTCTCTTTGCGAGCTTAAGGCGTGTTGGTTTGCCGTGGGGTATGGATTTCCTAGTTTCAGCCATATCCATCTCTCCCTCTTTTCCTTCTCCAGTAGACTTTCTGGGCGTGTCATATAGCCACTGATGGAATGTGACGTAGTTTAAACGCGGCTTCGAGGCCTATGTCTGAGGCATACCACATGCAGACACAGCATTCGGTATTTGTTCACCCACTCTATGCGCAGCCCTTCAAACGCGTGGAGTGAGCCAAAGGAGACGCTTCTTGGTTCAGCGCACCCGGAGTGCAGCCTGTTTGCGGTTCACACCCTCACACTGTCCTGCAGAATGGAAACGGTGTGGAATCAGGGCCCATGGCGTAAGGAAGACGTACCCCACGCTCAGTACAGCAGGTCAAGCCGCCCGCGAAATACGCACCTTAACTCAGGCAGGCATTCCACATGTGCTGCAGCATCGAGCCTGATTCATGCGTACAGTCCACTCAATAGCCATTAAAACATTCGAGAATTTCCCACGAGGGGGTTCTTGCGCAAGAAACGAACAATCCACGGACGACGACGGAGTGTTTGAGAACACCCTTCACGATTGGCATGCCATAGCCCGAAATGTTCTAAAATGCTCAGAGCTCCAAATAAAGAAGGCAACGTTTGAAAAGGGAAACCCACAGGCTAACAATAAAGTGTTCATTCCCCTTACCTACTTTCCGATCTCTTTCATCTACTTTTCAGGCTATAACACACCTGTTAGGCGGCACTATTCAGTCACAATGATCTACAACGCAAAATAAATTCGACCAAGAGTGACCATCACCTCGAAAATTTCGTGAGCATTCTGGTTGAAGTTGGTTTCGAGTACAGACCTAGACAGCGTTTAATGTGATATATGCTCTACTAAAGATCCCCTACTTCACCAATTTAGGCATTCTGATAAGCGCTTCTATCAGGCAGAAACGGGTGTTTTATCCATTTTTTGGTTTTCGCCGACGCGCAGATATGTGCCAATGGCAATGATATCAAAAATTAAGGATTGTGCACAACTAATGGGTATACAGCCAACTAAAGTTTCGCAGCGTCACTGTACTTGTGGCAATGTGACACGAGGAAAAAACCCGCATTTCAATTTGGCCGTTGGACAGGAAAGTGATCTTTTCTGTCATATTTGTCCTCAGCAAGTGTAAGCAAGATGCGGCGAATGTAATTCTTATATCTCTCTAAAGCTTCTTGAGCCTCTACTAGTCAAAGTAACGCGTGCTTTCTGGATGAAATGTTTGTAAGCATGTCCGCCGCAGCTGTTTAGGTTTTGGTAAAGATGACTTCTGTTGCCCCCTAAACAGAAAAAAGGTGAATAGGAATGCCCCACATAAGCAATAAAGTTGGTCCTGTGCATAAGCCTACCAAGGATAACTTTTCTGATGTCCTATCTTCGTTTAAATTAAGACCCTAATCGTACAGTTAATACTAGCCCAAACCTAAACCCTAGATATAACCACAACCATTACCCTAACCTTAATCCTTACCCTAAACCTAACCCAAAACATAACCATAACCCTACCGTTACACCTAATTTTGAGTGCCCTGGAAGTTGGTGAAAAGCCAAATGTAATGCGGACGGTTCCTATTTTCATTTCCTGTTTAGGTTTTCTGCAAGACGGCGGCAGTTGACGACTTTCTTGATGTCGGGCAAAAAGCATGATTTCGTAATGCCACCATGACAAGTTTTTAGGCTACTGTCGGCTTATGTGGCAGCCGGTCGTTCCCCTACCGGCCAACTGTGAGGGCACAACGAGGCTGCTGCGTTGGCGCCGTGTTCTCTGAGTAATTTTCACGCCGAGATACTAAGTTGAGGAATAAAGACAGCTCATTGGAACATAGTTATCTCATTTCCGACGTTTTGGAGAACTAGATGGGCTCGCTGGTTAGTTCAAATTCTGAAAGATGTTATGCATGCAACTTTTTGACATTAGTGAACCCAACGGGCTATCCAAATGGTCAGTGACACATTAAATCTACTCCGGTGAGCTCTCTGTATTTCTCTAATGAAATATAACCAGTCCCATGAAATCGTTATCACAGACCGCACCGTACCTGGTGAACAGGACATTTCTCTAAACCACTCCAACTTCAATGCTGAATGTTGTTCAAAGCACCTGTACGAACGATACCAGCTGCACCAATCACCAAAAACGTCTGCCCATGCTAATGCATAGAGGTGTTAACTGTACATTTCCTACTAAACTCTGTATCCAGTAAGTACTGAATTGTGCCATATAACCATATGATATTAAGATGTGATTTTGTATCACATAAATTGAAACAACTCTCCATTATGTTGCCGTGCTAAAAAAAATCCTGGTATCATGTTCTGTGGCTTCATGATTTGGGCATGACAGTTTATCCTTTTCGGGTAAGATAGCGAAATAACGCCTGAATCACTGATTTTCAATTAAATGAACATGGTGAATATTTTGTCGAAATTATCGTATCGAGGTCGATAACCAGATGCAAGGAAATCAAATCCCAATTATGTAAACATGAATTTCAGCAGAGGGTGATTTTATTTCAGCATTGTCTTCTTCTCTTTAGTCCTGCCTTCTATTTCATCGTAAATATTAATAACAATAAGTACTAAATTGGCAACGTAAATTTCATTTCTCTGGGAACATACGCTTACGCCCATGTAGGCCAGATCAATGCATCCTCTGCCCGTTATCCCGCTAGCATCACCAGACGTCTGGTCTGATGTTAAACTGGAGCCTAATCGGTCTACTGAAAATGACTTCCAATTCACAAGCAGGAACAGCTGTTGGCAGTGTTAAAATTTCCGCCTTTCTTTCAAGAATGACCAGCTGCCGCCGGTTCATTTTTGAACCATTTTCAGTGGGTTGGTAGGCCGCGCCGCCTGAAAACAGGAGTGCTTTTTTCCAGAAATAAAAATTCGACGTTTCTGCTGTAAAATATCGCACGAGATGTGAGGATGCGATCAAGTTTTAATACACTCAGCGTACGTTAGCTGGCTTATCTCATGAAATATAAAATACAATTTTAGTTTATAATTTCGATTAAAAACGCGTATTTAGGTGGGATCCTTATACGGATTATCTTGCTGCATATTCTCAGGATACATCGGTCATGAAAAGTTTATAGCTTTTGGATGAGCCCATTTCTGGCAGCCATAGTTCACTCGAAAAAAAACGAATACATACTTACTATGCATGTTTCGCATTTACTTTCGCTGTTCAATTAGATTCAAATATATTCATAAAAAACACAAAATAGTTCTTTCTATAATACTCCAATATTAAATTGTTTTATTCAAGCATGTTCTTAAATAGAACTTCCTTAAAGTTTAAAAACATTTGGCCAATTCCCGAAACATTTTGAATTCTGCCTGGAGTTGTACGTCTGCCTAAGGTTTCTAAACTGAATGCTGTATACTTTCCATTTATGACCAACTATATACTTCTCTACGCTAATCTGGAGAGGCTCATTTAATTTTGCCGTGGGTATGGGCCATATTAACAACTTTTTCTCAGCATTTATAAACAAACAGATATGGGATGCAACACGAATGCACATTTCACGGTCTACAACAATCTCAAACTTAAAAGTATATTTTCTTCAGGCATAAATTTGGAATAATGTGCGGTTTCGCCAAAGGAGAAGTAGACGAATATTTTTCTAAAATATATTAAAATTAAAAAAGACACGAAAAATCAATGCAGAAAATGGTATACTGATTAGCTGGCCCTTTTTACCGATTTTAAATTTGCAGAGGACGGTAAAGGATCTCATTCATAGACCACTTTCCTGTTGTAACTGAAGTATTTCCAGATTGTGCCACGAATTTATCAGTATTATGAAAACAGCTACTGTAATTTCCGAGCACTCATAATTAATTTACAGTAATTTCTTAATGTAGGTAAGGAAACACATCTGTAACGGCGCATAATTTTACCTTCAAGCAGAAGAGCTAATACTAAAATATATATTTTTGGAAATATTTGTGTAAGTTATCGGGGAAGTTTGAGAACCTGCCGAGGTTCTTTGCCATTACATTAAAATTTTATTAAAAGGCAGGTCCCAGGGCATAGGTTCATCGGCACACATCGCTTCTCTAATTGATGTTTTGAGGAGTGTTCCTTACTTCGCCCTATAGAAATAAGCCCTCTTCTCGTTCGGAAATATTTAAGTCAAGCATACTTCACGGACGACTTATCTACTTGTCTTCCAAATAAACTTTACTACTTCGTGTATTCATACTATTCACTATGCAACTGAAAACATCAAGTAACCAATGAAATCTACACTTTAAGAAAGGCGCCTTAATGTTTTAACGTGGCAGCTTACCTTTGCGAGGTTAAATAATTGCTGAAGAGAGTTATTTGTTGAGGCATTGATGCTTAAGTGCGTGGCAAATAGGATTTCAAGACGGGAGATTCTGCTTTACTGGTCCTTACATTACGCTCCTATTGCAACTACTCGTTTCCTTCTGCTTCGTTGTCACCTTTGCGTAGGGTTTTGTGTTAAACCCGAGGACATCGGCTGAGGTTAGACAAGCGCACCAGAGTCAAACACAGAGCTGATGCGGCTCAATGCGTTTTTAGATAATATAAATCTTTTAATTTTAATTCAAAATTACAATCCGGTCTTCTGAAGCAAGGTTTGCAACGCTTCAAACCCGACGACTACTGCATTGAACGTTCAAGAAAATCATACGAACACTTTGTAAGTGCAGTGCTTATGAGTTCTGCTGCACTTTGAATTCCAGGAGGGAGTCCCAACAGGAGGCTTAGTCGTTACTTACTCAGGTCTCGAAAGAGTTGATCCCAAGACCTCCAGCCTTGCAGGTATACGCATCTGTAAAGTAATTAGCAGAGCAACCTGAAGGACGATGTAATCCCACACTAGTTTCCAATTAAGTTTCGCGCTCCGTTGTGCCCTGGAGCTCACATTAGAGCCCTCGCAGGCGGTCGCATAGCGACGTGTAGCATATGATGAAGTGGAACCGACAAAAACAAGGGAGACCGGAATGGTCATTTCTGGCTTATTAGCCGTCATGAACCAGTCATACCCAATCCAAGTGTGGAATGCCTGGGATTCGCAGTTTACACTTCTTTGCTGGTCTTTGCGGACAATGGGCCTTTTTATTTATGTTACATACTTCTTCAGTTGGTTTGCCCAGTTTATTTCATAGACGGGACGTTATTGGCGGAGGGCTATATTACGCATTTAGCAAAAATCATCAGTGATACAAGTATGTTTGTGTGTAGTTTATAAACAGTCAATTTACCTATATTTGTTTAACTAATCCCACCTAATAACTAAAAGCATATAAATGATTTATGCTGTATATTTGTGCGTTGGAAATGTTCATCTGGGATAAAAATGATGTAGTTTTTACTTCGCGGATTTTGATTTTCCACGGTGGTTCTAGACCACAACCCGCATGATCAATGAGGCACCGCAACGTGCTCGCTCCAGAACCTTTGAACTCCTGTCTTTGGCCTTATTTCTCTAGTGGGCTCGTTGGACATCTGGCGCGTTGTGGAGACCTTCCGTGATGTAGGCCTACACCTGGCCGACCCCTCGGTTACTCTTAATCGCCAGGGTACGGAACAACTGCTGTGGCGCATATACGCCAATCTACCGCCTCCGACAGACTCGCCAGTAGTCTGCGACGCCACCGGTCAAAGGCAAATTCTCCCGCTGCAATCGCCCATGCTCACTCAGGCCGCGGAGATTCTACTCGGTTGGCTCACCTATATCCTCGATCCAACGAACTGCGGCAGGCTGGCTGTCAGTGGTCTCAAGGTCGCTCTGTCCACCCTGGCCAGTGGAAAGCCCGCAGACAAGTTCAGATGTAAGTCGCACCTACTATATCTCTTCGTAGAGTAGCCTTTAAAGACACACACACACACACACCTACAGTGTGTATGGCCAACTGATAACAGCATATAATCCAGAAGTGGCCATCCCTGTTTTCCTTGTTTTTGCCAGAAATATTTCTTTCGTCTAAGTTCACCGTAGGTTCAACAGATAACCTTGAAGTTCTCTAAGGGCAAAAGACGTGAAACTAAGGCACTAGACCACAGAACGCCCAGTTTAATCGTTTCCCATGCTGCAGCAGACTCCCCTTTTCTGCAGCTTACACTAATGATGGTTCTCTCTCTGATGGTTCAGAGAGAGAATTCGAAACGCCAAGCCAAGAAGCGTCATGTTCCAGTGATTGCCTCTTCTTCTTTTTAGGAGAAAACTCACTGCTTATTCACCCAGTTTGGGGTATTAAGTGCGAATTCATGTGGGCTTTGGGCTCGCATCTGCCTGACAAAACAAGCTCTTTTTCTTAAGGGATTCTTGTTTTATGTATTTTTTTCCCCAGGAAGACGCAGACGCTGAAATTACCATGTTTTTTATTTTTTATAACTGGCCTCTGGTTTTCATTCATTAAATCTGGTCTTATTGCAAAAGGCGTTTATTACCTTTTATGAAGTACCACGCTGATCAATGCTGCAATTCACAGGATCGCTCCTATATACTTAAAAGATAAAAGTTTATGGGTTTCAAAACTTTAGACTGGAATTCACACGGATGTGCTCATGTTAACCAAGGCTAGGAAGATTACGGCTATATTTCAATTGGCAGTTACCAGCAAACGTATAGAGCGCAAGATCAGTGTTTGAAAAACTTTTTATTTTGTTTATATAGACTCAGGAGTAACTTATTTGACATATGATTTTTCAGGTTTGTTTTGAGAATTGATACGAATAGTAATGTATGTGACCTATCTTATGAAAAGGGTCGAAATTTTAAATGATTGAAGTTATTTACGTTGTCCATTGGACCTTGCTGTTATGTATTGATTTTCTGTTAATTCAAACTGCTGTCCATTTTCATTCGTTACTTGTGTTATGCAAAGACGGGCTGCAGTTGATAAGCCGTCGCGAAATTTCTTGGTACCAATAAATCCTGCTGTTTACGCCTGCTTTAAATTCATACCCGGGAGAAATGCTTCAAACTTTACATTTATATCACTGTGTAACTACGTCAAATATGTGGGTAAGTAGAACAAATTGTACGTTTGTGAGGGTGGGGGGAGCGAGGGGAAAGAAACAAAATTACGGTCCGTTTTCTGATCATCATCAGAGGAATGCTGGCCACCGGGACAGGTAATTCGATGCGGATAGCTAAATTGGTGGCTTTCGGCCACGGTAATTGCGGTGCCTGTATAAAGTTATTTTGAGCGCACAGGACCGGTTTGCGTAGCCTGATTGCAGCTGCTTCTGTCGTAGCCAACAGACGCTGTCCAAGGAATTTTTAATAGGTTGAGGGGACCTTTTACAATACCCGGAAGGCCTCTTTGGCATTTACACGATGGCCTGTGTCTACCACATGCGTGAGGATAGAGCTGCTTATGTTCTTTATCTGCCCCTTTCCTCACCATGCTGGAAGGTGTTCTCGTACTCTTTTGGACAAACGCCGGCTCGTGTGACCAATATATTCTGCCCCACAGGAGCAGGTGAAAGAATAAATGCACATTGAGGTGTTTTGGGCCGGCAGTTTGTCCTTGCCCCCTCCGTATAGGATGGGAGTAGTCGAGAACAGTAGATGGGCATCAGCTGCTGAAAAGGTGCTTGACACAGCTTGGCTTAGGCGCCTTCGTAGGAGTTCACTTGCTGCGTCCCCTTGAAATGGGACCCTGGTGCATAGTTGTTTCTTGTTTGCCGTTAGCAATGGCAGCTTTGGTAGTCTTTCAGTCATATTCTTAGCAATTAATCTATCTGGATATCCATTCTGTTGAAAAGTGCTTTCTACAACCTTAAGCTCTTCGTCAATGCTATCGGCCGAGCAGATCCTTTTCGACATTTGTGCCAGACACCGCACTAAATTACGCTTAAAGTCCAGCGCTACAAAACTCCGAAAGGGGGGTGTATTGTCCGGACCATGTCTTCTTACGATGGACACTACGTCGAATACTCCCGTCTGTCACAAACCGGCACCCATGCATGTACGAAAGCTTTGAAATACTAATGAACAATCCTTTGCGAATATAAAACTTACAGGAAGTAGATTAATTAATATTGATTTGATAAGAACTACCACGTTTTTTTTTCAAAAAGGTGGCATGTTTTAAAAACTTGCTGAATCACTGTATTTGTGACAAAAAACTCAAATAAAATTTTCAGTTGAAATCGTAAACGCATCATTTTGTGTATATTAAACGAACTTTCCTTTCGTAAAATTTTTCTATGGGTATTTTTAGCATTGGATCGTCCTCGAAAAACCGTGAATATTTCACGATTTTCCAGATTTTCATGCAATTGTGCATAAATGTGAATTGCATTTTATAGGTTTATCAAAACCTAAAACAAAATTATTTAGCAAAGTAGTGCGTTTTTAGATATGCTTTCTGATGCAGATGGCCCCTCGTGTTATATTTATAGATTCATCCAAACATGAGAAAACTTTGCCGACAAACATGGACTTCCACAAAAAAGTCGGCAATAATATGCCATAGATCAATTTAAACACTTTCTCCAGTATGGTTCCTTATTATAAATATTTGCGAAAAAGCGAACCGTCTGCGTATTGCGTTTTCAATTCCCTCAAATTTGCAGAAACTATATTATATAAAAGGTATCTCAACGCATGCTTCGAAGTTAATATACGTTGTGCTAGGGATCCATCCCCACATTGTCATGTATGTATTTTGTTTATGATTCCAATTTTGGCGAAATAGAACAAAATACAGGTACAAAAGTTTATTACTGCATTTTGTAGCAAAAAAGTATCAGACATTTGCGAAAGAAAAATTATTGAAGCTGAATTCATTCCTTCTTTCTGGAAAACAATGCCATTCCTTAAACCTGACTTCTATTGATTTTCATTGAAGTAAGATTATATTTGCTGATCATAGAATGGGTTTATTTGGAATCTTTTATGTTAATATTATTGGTCTTTTGTAACAAAACGCACAAAATTATTATATTTTGTTCTGTGGTATTAAATAGCATAGAAAATGCCTTGGATATCCGGTGAAAACCTCCGATTCGTCCAAATCGTTTCTGTTTTCCTTAACTATATAAGGTTGAGCATGCAGCATTCTTTATCAAAAGGCTTTCTGCGCATAAAATCCACTCCATAACCCAAATAACAAGACCATGTTAACGCGAAACTATTCACTTAAATTTCGCTCATACTTTGCATGGGGTAAGTCATGTACTGTACTTGTGTTTCATTTACCGCACTCTCTCGTCCTCTTACACCCATCTGGCTTCGATGGTATTACACAACCAAAACAACCAAAGGTTGGCAGAGGCGCAGTGCCTATAAAGGTCAAATGGCACCTATGCACCTGTCACCGTCCCTGCACCACCTGGTGTGGAGCATACGGTGGACATAGTTGAAATCGACGGTCGAACTGCCAATGCACCTGTGGCGTACGGCTTGGTCCCCAGTGGAACGCATCAGGTTCCAATAGGTTTTTTGACAGTCTACAATAAGTACTCTAGCCAAATTGTGAAAAGCATGGCACCCTCGGTGGGATTCGACCCAACAGCAGCAGGAGTTTTTCGGACAAAGGAGACGAGAGACCTGGATGCCACATAAATTCGGGTAGCAGAGCAGTTACATTGAGCCTGTCTATTAGTCTACCAGTCAGGCAGTCTACCCACAATGACTTGCTGGACATGAATGGCAATGTGCAGCAGGTAGGTGATCGGACAGTGACTTGCGCTGCATCGTCCGAAAGCTCTTCTCTCTCACACACCGGAAGCTGGTGCTAAGATAGAGTCAGGAAGACCGGAGGCGATATCAGGCACCGTGGAGGACAAATCTAAACAGCCCGTCTACGCGCGCCACACTCGCCTGGTTTGTCCACAATGGACCAGGTTTTTACACCAACAGGAAAAGGGCAATCAGGATCGCAAATGATACGAACCGCCAAGTAGAGAACGAGCCACGTTAGGAATGAGCCATTGGAGATTTGACCCTCCGACCTCTGAAGACCGAGTTACATCGTCAGTTGAGCGCACTGTAATAGATGCAAAGGCTTCATGTTGTTTAGAGTGAGAGTGCGTGCTGAGTATTTGAAGATGCGGTTTCCCTGAGTCAATCACTCCCCTACCCTTCTTTCAGGCACCACTCAACTGTCCGAGTCTGTGAGCCATCTGATTCGGGCCTTGGGCGCAGGTGGCGGGCGTGGCGTGCACCTGGGCCCAGGCGTGCCACTGCAATCCCATTCGTACCCTCATTTGACCACCTCCTGTTGGTCCAACACAGCTGCCGCGTTCTAGGTAGGCAGACCCGCATAGCTGACTGTTAGGTCCGTTAGGATTGAAGTGACAATCATCCACTATGTCAGAAATAACGATCAAGTTAAGGTTGAGTCTCTGAAAGGATTCTGATTGGTGGATGTTCTAAGCATTAATCTATAACCTCTGCATTAGCTATCTTCCAGAAAACCTGTGATGCACAGGGTTGTTGTGTTATGGACTACTATATGACTCTGAAGTGTGGAATTCCCACGGCAACAAAAGAGCCTACTAAAGACCTTGGTTGGGCCAGTCTGAACAGGATTCTGGCATCAAAGTGGACGAGAATATTGTTAAGCACACAAATTCAGACCTAATTTTAAATTCGCAACTGACTCGAATTTGGAACCTCTGTTTTTCTTGAGAGGCGTCAGATCACAGCATCTTAAATCAACTTTTAAATGGGATAAACTGTAACATGACCCGTCTAAGACAGGGGTTAACCCGATGTATTTTTCCAAACTTACCGAAATTGACTAAGAGCCACGGTGAAAGCTCTTCCACCAAACTGGCAGACACGACGGCCTGTAGAGGCACACTACTGAGCAGTCGTGTGACTACTTTCAGAATGTTAGCCTTCATTCTTTCACCGAAGTGGAGGCTAAAACCTATTTGTGACTACGAGGAACGTGGTTAAAACAGTGTCACGATTTTTTTATTTTTATTCTGGTGTCAGTACACGTTTCAGTACAGTTTCAGCCACCGGAATCTGGCATTCAAAAAATGTAAATTTGTTGTGGAGTGTTTGACTAGTTCCTTCAAATGCGTGACAGTTTGGTGGCGGTTTTTTGTACTGACTTTCTATTTACGTAGCATATGGCTAACAGCTGATCTGCATAATTTAAGCCTTCTTCCTTTGCTCTGCACTCTAAAAAGCCACCGTCAGATTACAATCTCCTTCTGTTTTTGCGCTCTGCATTGCCTCTGTCCTCGGCATCTCTCACCCATTAAGCTACGAAGACTAATCTATGGGCCTGAAAAGAACACTAGAATTTTCTTTAGTTTGTCCACAAGTAAGTTTGGTTGCCAAAAATTATTCTTGAGATCCGGGAGAATAGTCTGAAAAGTCACATTTGTAATTATTGGTATAAAGAAATCAAAATGCGGTTGTAAGTGCAGCCTTCTGAACGTTGTACAGATTAACCACGTTCCGAGTCAATGGCCAATCAGCATTATCATCAAGTGAGGAACAAATTCACAACGTTTAGCTGCTAGATGGCATAATCATTCTTATTTTTTCATAAAAAGACTTTTCATTAGACCAATTTGTGAAAACCTCTACGGTTCCGGTGGGTTTCGGACGCAGGAGAGCAAATCTGCAAACATGCGCTCTAAATTAATATTCATAAGGAACCAAAAACATATGCTTCCGCAAATTCCAAAAAATACTAACTTATCTTTTCTCACCGGTCAACCTCTCGACGCTCTTGGTTTTCATTAGTGGAACCCCGGTGAATAATTTGGCTGAGGTATTAGATATGGTAACGTTAGATTATAAACTGCACCAGGAAAGCCAGAAACCTAGGGCTTTTTTAATACAGATTCGGTGGTTATAGAGGTTTTAGGGGAAGGCATTACAGTGGCTGATACAAGGTGTATAGGGTCCTTGCAAAATTACTTTTTTTGCTCTTCTTTCTCTTTGAATTGAAGAAGTCGATAGGGCGCCTCTGATATAAAGGCTCCAAGAATTTGGAAGCCGTAAGGGATAGTGACTTCAGAGTTCGGGGGATGACTTCATTACCAGTTTCAGCCACACATACTTCTATAGAATCCTAATGCTTCGACATCGGCTTAAAAAGTATAATTGTTTGGCGTGAAACATTCGCAAATAACACACTTTTCCATCGTCAAGCATAATGCAAAATGAGAGCCTGAGATTGCTGGAATTCTTGGAGTTTTACATAACCTACCGTTACCTTAGATATTATTTTTGGGTATGCGAGACAATTACTGTTTTTATCTTTCCTCACTTGCAGTTCAACAACACGATTTCTATTTATACAAAATGCATTTACTGCCTTTTATAATAAGACCATTAGACAAAAAAGCGAGAGACGCGTTCATGGGAACAATAAGTTTACTTGTCTAACTTTCCGGACTCATTCTAACCTACAGACCCTTATATTATGCTGTCTTTGATAATGTGCACGAGTCAGAGTCCAAAATGTCGAGCAACAAATTATTTTGCCAACCACTGTGTCTCCCTTTTCCTCACATTAAAGGTGTGGTATCCGAATCGCAAAACTGCAGAGACCAGTTCGCATGCGCGTGGTGTACCATGTATGTTTCTTTTCGTACGAGTCTGTGCGACGGCCACCTCTTCACTGAAAGGCATACAGACTGACCTACAAGTACCGAGGCACTTCAGGAGCGATTACACCCGATAGATGTACTGCTCGCGCTGTTTGCGCGTCGAGCCTTGTTAGTTGGCAGGATAATATCAGAAGAAGTGGATTGAATCGCTGGAACAGGAGTTTTATTCGCCGAACGTTTTGGATTCACTTTCGAAGCCATCATCAGAAGACAAGCGCATACGAGGGCTTCATACGCAGGGTTTTGCAATACTTATAGGATGCAATCGCTCTGATACCGCATAAATATGACACTTAACTGGTTCACCTTTCATCGCCGATGGTTGACCACTGGTCCGCTAATGGTTTGGTGCCTGAACCCAGAATTTCGGTCTGTGGTTTTGGAGAACTGACGCTTATAACCGTCGTAAGATCGCCTCAACCACTGTAGGACATAGCCTTCTCATCGACAGACCGAACGGGAGCTTTCACTGAGGCTAGAATAGAGGTTTCTGGTCTATATAATTTAATCAGCCAGGAGCACCTAAACTAAAACTGCTGGTGAATCCGAGATCTGAGCCCAAGTCAGCTGGTCCTCGAAAATGTCTGAAGAAAATGCGCTTTCGAGTGAGAGGGAAATTGGCCCAAGTCCATTGCAATGACTTCCTTGGATCCGTCCTCATGTCAAAACGTGCATAGACAGGTGCTTTGTAGTTTTAAAATCTAGAACCAGAGACTTCACCGACAGTTGCATAACGACTGTTGGTGGGTAATCACGAGGTCTTGGCAACCGGGATAAGCGACCGCTTCTGACCTAACCAGGCCAGTATCGATAAACAACTTGGTTGGCTTAGCTAAACACTGTCAATGCATACCAATCGAAACTAGTTGTTCCGATCAAATATGAAAGGTATGGCTTTCAGTTAGGTCATTTCGTCACCATTCTGGAATTTGAGATTCTTATAAATTATTTTCCAGCATCTGATATTCCGATAAACATGAGAGGACGCGTTGTAGCAGATAAAAACAAGATGATTGCTGGAAGAAGAATTAATAGGACGTTTTGGATTCTCACTGGAACCACAGGCGAAGGTTATAGACGCACAAAGGGCAAAGTATTTCTGGGATGCAATTTGTGCGATTATGGCTTTCTCGCCAACACCATGCCATTAAGGGCCGCAGTTTCCTCCACTTTGGAGATCATTGGTGATGATTATTCGGCCTTTTTTACTAAAAGAGTTTTCAAGTAAGATAATCGGTGTTGAATACGTTCCAAGTGCATTCTATAACTGCTCCACACCGCGGGTATCCGTCACCCTTAACCGTAGCAATCTATCACCTTGGAGATACCTACCCTCAAAGCATTCTTGTTTTTATTAAACTGAATTACCCTCATGTAGGATAAGATAACATGAAGACTCGACCATATTTCACCACTCAACTAATGATATGACAGTTTTCTCAGTCATGCATTATTTTCGCAGTCATTGTGCTCCAGCAGAGCCTATCGACGCTGTCCGCTCTCTCGGCTCGCTCGACCCAACCGGTATCATTTCGGATTTGGGACAAGCCAGTCCAGTCACGAAAACTCTTCTAAAATGTGTTTCAGGCAGCTATATGAGCACTAAAGATAGCCTAGTTTAGTTCTTTCTCCTCGTAACCAGCGCCTGGTCCGCGGTATTCTGGCTATCATATCTTGCGGAAAGTCAGCCTAAGTCAGTTTAAGGGACTCTGCACTGCAGAATAGAGGTGCGTTGATGAGGTCATCCCTGTTTGTCCGCGCGCTCTCTCTCTCTCTCTCTCTCTCTCTCTCTCTCTCATACTCTCTTCTCACACTCGCTTGAAGTACAGTTTAAGGGTCACAAGGACATAAGTGCCGCACTTGTCCTACCACCCATCGGTGGTATTTTTATCCCTCGAGTCGACTGAACTCCTGCCCAACACCATACAATTCAATCAGGCATGGACATATGCAGAGTCATTGGCTTCCCGAGGCAAACAAGCTCTGTATGCGTGACACGGGTGGCAACCAACGTGACGGAGGGCAATGATAGCGAATTTAGGCAGTTTCGGGCTTATTCAGCAAATCGAAATCCTGACCATTAGTACTGACCAGAAACCAAAACATACGCTGGTACACTGTGCAGATGGTTCACAGACGCGGTTTAGCAGATGGGCAATAGGTAGTCCATCAAAGTGCAGCACATCGATGCCTCACACCTGCCACTCTTTGTCGCTACAGATAGGATATTTATTCATTTGGGATTATGCTTGGTTGATTGAAGGCATAATAAGGCCGAAACAACTCAGTGCACTCTGTCCTTCCCCCAACCCCCGCATTAAGACATCTCGCAGGTCAAAAGGCCTTTTATGGCTCCCCAAGAGATAGAACAGTTGGCTTTGTGATAAATTTCAAGAGAGGTATGTACTTGCGTCTGTTTGCCCTAACGTTAAACCTTAACCCTTACCCTAATTTCTATGGAATTTAGCCCAATGTCAGAGGTTTCCATTTCTCATATCCTCTTGCATATAAACCACTCCTACGTAGGTTCTTGCGTTAGATGTTCTAAGCAGACGTATGAAATTCGCTAGTTAGTTTTGTAGCAACAGTATCGTGTGCATGCTCAAAAAAGATTGGTTTTACTTCACTTGTTCACAATCAGTGTGCTACCTGCCCTCCATACTTGACTTTCTGCCCACCGCTGGAGGAGGAAATTTATGTAAATGCAAATGATTTTTGCCGAAATGTGTTTCCGGCCATGGAGCTGTTGGTTTTGGCTTTAATCCGCCAGTCATTATGGTAGACAGGCTGCAGAGGATTGCTTCTAAAACAGGAAAGAAAGCAGTCTGGTTCTCCGTTTACTTTTGTTTACCCTATGGTTCAGTACGGTTGAGACTCTGGTTTCAAAGTCCCACCTCGTAGGAATTAGATTTTCTAGACGATGTTCTTCAACAGTGAGTATGCACACTGCGTAGGTTCGACAGAATTCATAGGTCATGACCCTAAACATTTAAAGGCAGTAAGGGCATGAGTGAGCATGTATGTAGAACATTTTTTCCCCCAAGAAAGTCATCTTTAACCTTTTCAACTTTTAATTTAAACTGCTGAACAAAAGAGACGGTCGTGAATACAATGTACCCTCACATCCATTTTCCCAGTGGCCGAAAACAGCCTACAAACCGCACCGTCCCGAACTTGACATTGAAAGCCCGCACAGTAAACCTTTCGGCGCGTAAAGTGCGTCCGAAATTATTTATACTTAAGGAAATATGAGGGTGCGTTAGGGTGTTTGACCAGAAGGTGAATCACTAACGAGCAACATCAAAAACCCTTATAAATGCCAAAAAGTTTTATGGACAACCGGCATGCACTTTGTCATTCCTCACCAAGCGTCTGCCCGGAACTGTTTGGTTGACGCTGGGAAAGCACTATTCGTTTTGATTACACTAGATGTCCGATTACGGTTAGAAAACAGCATAAAATCCACTTTTACAAAAAAAAACAATTTGGAAGAGTTTCGAGGGCCGCATTTGCAAGCAGCTTTGCCGTGCTTTCGTTATCATGTGAGTTACACGTTTTGAAGATGAACTTCGTTGTTTTAAATTTTGAAAAGTGAAGTATACACCCGAGAGCGGACAGCGTTGACATTTAAATTTTGATTTAATTTTCAGATTGAGCTGGCCAAATGGAATGATAAATATTCACTTACACAAACACGAACAATGCAGTCTTTGGCATCGATGTAAGAAACGTGAACTGGTGTTTCCAACAGCTTAGGGATATGGAGGCTGAGCCTTCAATTGTACGATTTATAAGACAAATTCGAATACCCAGCATTTAATTTGACCCTATCCCCTGAAGCTGGAATTTTATTGTTGAAATGTCCGCATGAAGTGCAAGTATTTTAATAATATTGATTTATTACTTTAAAAGTTTGCCCCGGATATCTTACAGGGATGAGGAGAATATTCAGAGTTATCGAGATCAATTTTCTAAATAAAAAGGTGATTGGTTAGCTGGGTACTTGCTACGGAATTTATTAAAAATGCAAAAGATTACCTTCAGAGTTTTAACGTTTTTCAACAGCAAGGTTTAGTGCCATAAGAAAAAGTGGGTGCAGCAGAAGAGAGTTCAGTAGACGCAATACAGGTACGCTTCACTATCTATTAATTCACGGCCAGGTAGTAGCTTCTGGGCTCAACTTGCGTGGCGACCGTTTATGATGTTGCGTGACACGGGTAAACTGTAATTTTCCACCGACAGGTAGAGTCCTTGGTGTATCTACTCCTGTTCAGTGGTTTCGAATTTTTACTGCTGTACTCTGTTCAGGGCGTGCTGGGACAAAATTGTTGATGAATATCGGTCTTCGCTACGACCGAGCGATGAAGGAGTGTGGCTCGTGAAATTTTCCTCAACGTTAACTGCCAGTAATCATTACAAAAAAACTTTTTTTCCAGTTAGTGCACAATCAAGTTGCTCTTAAACAAAACGCAGTGTTGTATTTGAGCATTGTATTTGGTGATAAAGCCCAGGTTCAGACTACCGTTAGGTCAAGTAACCTGCCCGTGGTTACGCAGAGTACGATGGTTTTTAGCTTTATACAGACAGTCCCGTTGGTATATTTCGTTTTTTTCTGAAATATATACGTCAATGCATGAGACAGCCAGAGTTTAAGGAAAAGCAAGAAGATATTTTCAATCATACGGTCCACCAAGAAATTGGCGAAACCCTGTTTACAGTATGTTTCTGAACGCTTTGAGAAATACCTGGTGAAGCACCAGCTTCAAGAGATACGCAAAACGATGAATACGTTACATGCCAAACTCGGACACCCTAATGAAAGGGATAGCTATTTTGACATCAAAAAAAGTGCCTACAAGATACCATACGATGCCATTTATTGTGGTCAGACAGACAAATTCACCCTGCGTGCATCCAGGGTTAGCAATGCGCAGTGAAGAGGCGAGAACACTTGTCACAGGTAGTCGTTCATAGCCTGGGCACCGGGCGCACATTAGTCTGGGATAAAACTGACATTGTCGCTGTCTGTCTTTCCCTGAAAGAACGCGATTTCCTCGAGGCCATGCACTCTGAAGACTCATGAATTTAGCAGGCATCTCAAGTTGAATGCGGCGTAGAGAAAGTTCAAGGAGTAATGGTAGAAACGAGAGCCAATCAAAAGAACCTGAGCCATACGGTGGACACTCATTGGTGCACACGCTATATGAGCATCAATATTGAAGGGCACTGGAAAGGTTAAGTGGTTGTGGCGCAATAGCTTCTCGTCTTCTTCTTTTGAAGACACCCTGGGGAACCCGTGCCGAAAATGCACGGGATAAATCTCATTTTCCCATAGAACATCTTTGGCTGAAAATTCTATTATTTCGGATGACTGCCGTCAAATACAGATATATATGGTAGTGGTCAGAAATCGCGTTACGAAACGCATTCGTAGCGTTGCTTCTTGGGCTTCCAGCTCGAGCCCCGCCAGCAGCAGCACAGCGACTAGTGTTATAGGCAGATTGAGGATTATTTCCTTCTGTGTATATATGTATAATAACTCGAGCAATTTCAAATTTTCTGACTACGAGCCAAACTGAGGTCAGACTGGCTTACGGCACGCGTTATCCAGCCCTTGTAAAGGTTGTGTAAACCCATACCAGCTCTTGGACATGGTGGGGGTGTAGTAGCAGTCCTAGACGCCGGAATCTTGCCGTCTCAACGACCGTGTCCAACCCCGGATATGAGAGGAAACATAGGGTGAGTTTCGACACTGGAAAAGATATCCTACAATAGATTTGTTCATTCCTCTGTATATTAAATCAGACGCACTCAAATATATGACGACACACTAAAGTCGTCTTTTAGGAGGCTGACAACTGACGGCGTAAGTCAGTTCTCGTGTTCACTGCCGTGTGTATGCGTGAAGATATGACTGAGAGGAGAACATGGAATCCAGACTCAACGGCTCACTTTCTGGCATTCTCACAAATGTGAGAGCCTAGCCGTCCGCGTACAACCTAGTACGTGCTGCGAGAGAAGGTTCTTGTGTGGCACGCGTAGATGGGCTTTTAAGCTCTGTAAGTCGTTGTGACCAAGCCCATCACGGATCATCCGGACACTTTATTTCTCTTGCCACTGGAGCCAGACGAATGGGTGAAGAATGAGAGACTGCGGCAAGTGGTGCGCAATTCTGCCTCACTATAAACCAATTCACGCACATGTTGCCGTTATGCACGCACCACTTAATTGGGCACACGTTGGACGTCACCGATCATGATGGTCGAAATGTCTGGTGCGGTAGCTTCTTAAGGCCGTTGACCAACGTTATCGTCCTGTATTGCAGTTACTTTTCACGACTTCGCTGGCGGTAAGAGGTCTCTAATTTTAACTGAATGGAAAACAGTCTTCAGTTGACCGATAGACAGTCCTGCAGAGAAAATCAGACTGCGTCCACTCTGATGCCAACACGAGGTTTTCGTGACCTTGGTTTTCTCTATTGATGGACTTAAACGAGAATCCGTAACGTTGGGCGAATAAAATTCTTGTTCCAGCGATCGCAGAACGTTCTCCTCAACTGCTTCCCCAGATACGCCTGTTCCCTTGCATCAGCCTTTGGAATGTACTCTTACATAACTAGTGGAAGGCAAGAACAGCATAGAAATCTTTTATAGCGACAGTAGCAGTTACCGTATCCGACTGTTCGACCGTCATAATCCGACGATGTCCACCGTGTGCTCCACACCATTGTTGTGCAGGGACGGTGACTTGCGCGTATATTAGTTTAAGTGATAGACGACTTGCGCTGCATCTACCGCACTCTCTCCTTCTCCCCCACCTTAGCCCGGTGTCAAGACAGAGTCAAGAAGACCGGAGGCAGAAGAGGACTCAGGTGGCTGGCGCGGCTGGGTCCCTTAAGCCCTAGCCGCCCCTAGGCGTGCCACCACACCTCCCATGTTCGGCATTTGTTATGGGCGCGCAACCCGAATAACGCCTGCCGTGCCCTGATATGGCCCCCATGTTGGTCCAACGCATCTACCACGTGACCCGTTTAGGGGCACTCTCACCGTATCCACAGAACTAATGACGAGATAATCCTTAAATACGTATTACAATAGGGAAACAAACTGCACATTGTTGGTAGTTTCTATAGTCGTTCGTGTCTGAGCGCCAGAACCCGTGTCCATCCTTCACCGTATTTTCCCGGCATTTAATAGCACTGCCAACGTCCGAATTTTCACACTCGTTCCTCGTTCTTGTGCTCGACTCTATCCACTCCTGGTTAGAAATTCCGTCCTCACTCCAAGAAGTATCAGAAAGGCTGTGTTTTGATGGATGCCTGAATTGCCTGCATTGTAGTCTTCCCACTGGACGTCTCCATTCACTGTTCAGCCGGCTATTTCGGAGGATAGCTCACGCGTACCCGCCAACATTCACGCATTTATTTTTAGGGTTGAACAGATCAGAAGCGGGAGACGGGGGGGTTGCGTTTGCGAACTCTTGTCGGGAAGGCGGTCATTGCAAGTCGCTAAGGGCTCCATGTTAACTGGTTGATTTCAGTTAATAGTTTTCAAATTAGAACGCTGTGACCCATAGTCAACTGCACATATTCTGCCAAAAGGGACTAGCTAGTGTCTTTTGCCTGACAGGGTCGCCCTTAAGACGACAACTGAGATGTAGAGAGTTGTCCCTTTGTGTAATTCAAAAAGTTCCCTAAATGCTAAACGCTTGGCAAATATCCGCCGGATACCATAAGTAGTACCCGCCCATAGCATTTAGGTTGATACTTGAGGAACCGCGAAAAGCGCAGACAACTCCATTTGAGCCAAACCATAACGGATAATTTAGTGTTAATCCTTTTCAGCTCCCCAACAGTGTATGCCATTGGAATGGGGACGTGGCGCCTCATAAAACGTCAAAAGGGCGTTTGGAGAAAACACAGCAGCTGAATGGCTAAATTGGAAGTTGCGGTGGGGGAGGGAATTTTGAACAACTTGGGCAATTCGGCTACAAAAGCGTTGAAAGTTCGGATGTTTTGAACGAGGTTTTTTTAGCGCCAGGATGGCAGCGTAAACGTCTGCTAATTTATAGAAACGTGGAGGAGGAGGGAGGAGGAGGAGGAGGAGGATGAGAAAAAATATAGACGGAAAACAGGCAGTGTTAGTGACGCGCAACTAGGGAGTCTTTTACAAAGAAGATAGCCAGTCAATTTTGCTAGCACTGTTTCATTTTGATTGTGCCTACTTCAGTGGATAAATAATGTAGTCGGATTGTTTAGCTAGGTCAGTCCATACGTCCAATCTCAGCGCCGATTGGCACAGCGCTCGGACATTCGGCTCGTGCATGGCAGAATGAGCTGACCCCGGGAAATCCATCTCCAGGACACAATCTTTCCTATACTACCTCCGATGCGCTTGAATCTGTCGAATAAACATTAGCCTATCCCCTGACGTATAGGCTTATACTACCTCATACCTCCTCCTATACTACCTCCTCCTACCTCCTCCTATACTACCTCCGATGGGCTTGAATCTGTCGAATAAACATTGGCCTATCCTCTGACGTATAGGCTTATACTACCTCCTACCTCCTCCTATCTCCTCCTACCTCCTACCTCCTTCCTCCTACCTCCTACTCCTCCTCCTACCTCCTCCTATACTACCTCCTATACTGCCTCCAATGCGCTTGAATCTGTCGAATAAACATTGGCCTATCCTCTGATGTATAGGCTTAAACTACCTCCTACCTCCTCCTATACTACCTCCTCCTACCTACCTCTTCCTACCTCCTACCGCCTCCTCCTCCTCCTCCTTCCTCCTCCTCCTCCTCCTACCTCCTCCTATACTACCTCCTACCTCCTATACTACCTCCGATGCGCTTGAATCTGTCGAATAAACATTGGCCTATCCTGTGACTTATAGGATTAATGTTCAGAGGTCAATGACGCCAGTCAAATGCAAAGAAATAAATTAGCTACGAGGTGACAACCTGAGTATAAATGTTATGAAATCTATTTTAACTTTACATGTCAAAACAAAACACCTTGTATCCCTAAAAAGCTCTCACGATGCGCTAATAATCGTAGCTTGGAAGGGATAACTTATGCCTCATTATTGCCCGTGGTGTGCGCGGTTGGACTGATTGGCTGGTGGGCTGTGATTCAAACTGTAATGTCTCCTTCGGTGATTCTGATTTATGCAATGTCAACTTCTGGTACAAGCTGTCGGAATAAGGTCAAATGTCTAGCCTTCTCAGCCACGCCGTCAGCTTAACGCTATCGTGTTCACGCATTAATTTCCTCGGAAACTAAACAATACTGGATATAACTGGATTTCCTATAACAGACAACACACGGAGAACGCTGATGGACCCACCGATGAGCTGATTCCCTCGCAGCTCCTTAAGCCAGCGGCACAAGGTCGGCAAAATCATGCGTGTCAGGGCTTTTAGATAGTAACTGCATTTTCAATATGGTAGTTAAACTCGCGGCTCACGGTGGGTCCTCCTAGCTCAAATGGTTTGATCGTTGGCTGTATTACAGCTTTCCCCATGTTGTCTTAGGTTTGAATCTCACCGAGGCCGCCGTGTTTTTCACAATTTGGTCAAAGGAATCCCTCAAAGTTGCCAGTACCCCCCTTGTTAATAATACCTTATTTATTATATTTGGGAAAGGTGCTCTGTTCAGAGTGGTGGAGTTCTGCGAAAGCCAATTGGAGATGCGTCTTTGCCACTGTCCCTTCCTGGGTATGGTATTGGTCGTTAGGAGACTGCCTTAGAGGGTTCTAGGCTGAGCCTTCAAGACGCAACACGACTATAAGCTCCGATAGCCAGATCATTAAGTGGCTACCCTACAATGCTGCATATTCCCGATCACAACTGACAGGACAAGGGGCCCATAACTAAATGGTAGATTGCTGGACTGCTAAAAGCTGAACGACCAAGTAATCTTGCTTTGAATCCCAGTTTACCTAAACTCGGGGTTGTCTATGGCCGTGTTACGATGGCTCAATCTCCACTTGGCCTTCAATATGTAGAAATGCACATTTGCGCCAACAAATATTGTGTTGAGTGAGTAGACTGCCTTCAATTTCCGTCGGTAAATCAACCGCAAGAATGCACCTGTTGTTCACATGGTAAACAGTATGTTCTGTTACAGCAATGTGTTAATTTAACGATACTTGTCGTGTGGTGTGACTTATCACAACGAGAAGTAATCAGACCTTGTCTTTATCGGTTCTGCCATGATTAGCACCCAGTTGTTTTAAATTGCTGCGACGGTCTGTCATGCCAAGCATTAAAGCAACATTTTAAGGCAGGGCATTTGTTCAGCAAGATATGTCACCCCTAAATTATAAGCGTTGCGTAATATTCCGCCTTGTTGAGATCGTGCTAAATGGGTGGATTGCACGAAGGCGTTTCAAAGAAGACTTTCTGCCTAAGCTGAATATCAAACCTCTAGACTTTATTAGGCTACTTAAAAGATGAAGCATACACACCAAAGCCGCAGCAGAAGCAGTAAACTGTGAGTTGGGAGTACCAATTGGACGAGAGTGCACGGAAATAACAAACTAAATAGTTATTTTTTAATGTTTAATATTCGATTGTGTCTCGTTAGCACCACTATCTGAACCAGAACAGAAAGGAGTTTGAGATAGGCGTGCACAAACTAGCTGAAGTATATCTGCGGGTGCTAGCTCATTTTGAAAATTATTTGTTTTTGCAGATGTCGGACCTATAATTATTAATTCGTGTATGCCGTTTTTGCTGAACCCTTTATACTACTTACCACGCAGTCAGTGGTTAAACGGCAAAGCGTACATTATGATTGCCTTTTATGGCCGCATGTTGCAATCGCCAAGTGTTATTTCGATTGGTGATCCGTCCAATATCTTCCCCTTCTGCCATCACCACCACCACCACCACCACCACAGTTTCCCCATTTTATCATTTACGTATTTTTGCATTTCCATCTGATTCTGAACCGTTGCTTTTAGAAATGGATAGGTGAGTTCCAAAAATAGTGTAAACTAAGGAGATGCAATAGCTGGAACAAAACATTTATTGTCCTTACACTTCGGACACATAATCACGTTTGTTCGTTTAAAAGGGTGATTGGGACACAAAAGGCGGTATTTATAGGATGCAGTTGACGCGCGACCACATATCTTCGGTAATAAAACGTACCCGTATTCATCGTTGGGGTTTGTATATGATTTGAAGATGGTTTGTTGGTCCGCACCCAAATCGTTAAGGTCCATGATTGTGTCACTGTTGTCCACTGTGTTGGCGTACTGGCCACTGTACGAATCGGCTAGTTTTCATTGGAACTGCTAGAAACCCGCATCCACCTCTCAAGGCTAATTACTGCACCCAGGAAAATTCTCAGTACAGAACATGGAGGTGAAATATAATTGCTTCTATTGACTGAGAGTGAGCCGGAGAGTCATTGCCCAAGCAGCTTGTGGTTCATCCTGATTCAAACTTCCAGCGCGAATTTTGACTTCGTAATACTTGAGGGTGTAGTCAGATCCCACCGAGCGAGCAACAACCAAAATCTAGTGTCCTCCCTGCTCACTGACATTGTATGTTTGGCTATTCGAGTGTAGTGTGACCTGAAATTTTTCTCAACGTATGTGCATTGTAAAAATCTGCACGATGTCCGTTGTGTTTCATTCTTACGATAGTAAATATTCAGAAAAAATGTCAGGACAACAGCATGCTCTTCTGAAAATGAGGAAACTTGTGCAGGAGATGTTGAACGGTTAACCACGACCCGTCATTAAAAGCAGTAGCTAGAAAAACCGTACTTCGTATGTCGAGGGATAAGGTTTATGGCGGACTGCTCTTACTGACCCCAAATATTCATCTGCCTCTTCTATTACTAGCTGCTATGCGGCTGCTAGCGGGGCTCGAGATTGAGCCTCAATACAGACCGTAACGAGTGAGTTCCGTTAGCGATCGGTAAGCCTTCATCAAATAGAGGAGGTAGCAAGTACGTCCATCGATCGTTTCTGTGTTAGGCAATCTTAGTACCAATGTGTCACACCTTGTTTATGTGTATAATGTCTGCATGGTTTGCCTCTAATTAAAAGAAAATAGGTCAGTTTACTGGCGGAGTACAGGTTGAATTTGAAGGTTGCATGTCTTGCATAGGATGGTCGCGCGCACATGCTCTCGGGAACGAGGTTTTGACTACCAAGGAGAAGAATTTGATACGCTGCGTTGATCTTTCACACCAGGCGGTGTATGGAATAAAATGGAGATTTTGTGAGTCGCATTACATGCGTTTTCCCTCAGCGTTCATTCTGCCGTCGTTGTTAGGAAAGTAGTAGTGCAGGAATGCAAAACAATTCAAATGCTCCAAAAAGTTCCGAAATTGCAGAAGTATTGCTAAAAACTCCACAGTTCTGTCAGATGTCATGGATGAAAAAATGCAACTACAGGCGGTACCTTTGCTATGCTTCGTTATCGAGATCAAAGCTTGAAGGGCTTCCAGTGGATTTCGAATCGTCTTCGTACTTTAAGCTTGAAGATGAGCGTTGCCTTGGGTGGTCTGTGGGCGTAAATTACAGTGAGTGGAGTATACTTTAACGCATGCAGCATCGAAATTTTAACAAAGAATTATTCAAAACTGCATTGTGAGCGTTCCGTGTTTTCAACATCAAAGGATACCGTTAACCAGCGGTGCATCATCACTAGTACGCCATTTGTAGCATTGCATTCCGAAAGCAACCATCAAATATACCCACTCAAATGCAATATGATGAGATACATGGGTACCGGACAAAATAAATGCGCAAATACTCACAAAAGCCCTATATTGAGGAAATCCAAAGTTCTCGTTACAGTACTACGCTCTTCCGTTGATAAATCATTCGGTCGGCGTTTATACTGGGATTATCACCGTCAGATACCTTTCCCCTCCAGATCACCCGAGCATGCTCGCTGCACGCCCATTTCACGTAAGTGCTCATAAGATGATTTGAAGGAGGGGCCGTATTCATGGAACGACTTTGCTTGGAGGAAAAAGCTCAACATCGTGTGTGACACTAAATGAACCTAGGACTGGTGACTTGCACGTGAATTAGCTCATAGTGAATTAGACTTGCACAACATCCGTTGCACCACCTCCTATCTCACATAAATTTCTCCCCATGACCAATAAAAGAGGGGTTAACACGGGCCTAGCGTTTAACAAAGATAATCACCCGTTTTTGCGTGCCACACTCGATATATTGTCCAAATTTACATCATCAGGTTGCTGTAAGGCCTGCTCGAAATTCATATGGGTGAGACTGTCATTAGGGCCACGGTAAGTGGAAACCATTGCAGTCTGACTCAGCCTTTAACTCGCTCGAAAATATTCCCACGGACACTGAGTTATCTCATCAGTCAACAACCTTCCAGGCACCAAAAGCGCCAAAATTGTGTGGCCCGTTATCTGGCATTTCTGCAGAATCGACTGCCAATGCTGCAATCTCCTACTTAAACATTCTGAGGCACAAGGCTTTCAGGAGGGGGGACATCGCTCATGCAGCATTAGGCGATGCACTGACCTTCGTCAGGTATGCTCTGACTGCGTGAGTAAGAGCAAAAATCAAGGTGAACGTTCTGAAAGTGGTTTTGCTGGTTTCAAAATGGTTGATGTAAGTGGAAAAGCTCAAATTGTCATATACGGACAGAGCTACACCTACCTCTGCCCGTACGGACATTTAGGAGACAGATAACTCTAGCAGACTAAGGTCCGCAGCAGCAGACATCGAATAAACCAGGAATTCGCAAGATCCAAATAAATATGGTAGGAGGGCGCTCACTGATCGAGTTAAGGATACATTCGTCCGCTAGTGCTCTAGAGTTCCAGCGCAAGCTCCACCAGTAGCTGCACAGTGACTGGTATTTTATAGGTGGAAAGACCTTACACAAGGGAGACTAGAATGACCATTTCTGGCTTATTAACCATCGTTAACCAGCCCCAGGTTTCGCAACTACCGAGGTTGAAACCAGCTACCTGTAAGTTGGAAATGCAGCGCCCAAGCCATTGAGCCTTTATTATAGTAGACAGTGAGTACCTGCCAGCGGGCTCGGGAGTGAGCCCCAAGGCACAGTGGAACGACTGTGCCACAACGCGATCGCTGAGCACCCATTATCTATCTTTAATATACCTGATTGTAAGTGACAGAACAAAGATCCAGGTCTTGGACTTATAGCCCACAAGTAGCGGGTAAGAGCTCTAAGGTTTGTAACACCTGGCATTGGGTATGGCTGCCTGATGACAGCTATTAAGCCGGAAATGGCTATTCTTGTCTCTTTTCTGACGGGCTGGTAATGTAATTCTGTCCAAATAACTTCCCGGCACTGCAGACACAATGGCCGCTAGAAAATTTTTGGACTCTTAGCAGTTGCCCACCTGGTTCAAAACAAATAATGTACGGCTGCAAACAACGACAGATTTATGCCGGATTTTAACTGAGTAAGGTAGGAAAAAATATATTGCAAATTTGAGGCCAGTTCTGTGGGCATTTATAACGATGTCATGCCGGATGTTTTCGTTCCTAGTCGACGCCCTAAAATACTGGCAAATACCAGCCTCGGCAACATGCTTGCACATGCGTCCTGCGAGACGAATTGCGGAGGGCAACATTTCAAAAAGCTATGCTGGGTAATAATTCTTGCCGCATACGATGGTGATCACCGTCATTTTAAAGCCGGCATGGCGCGATTTTATTCCTTTTGCCCAAAAGAAATGCACGAATTTGGGCACAACTTTTCAAAGCAAAGCTGCAGAGACGTGCCTTAGAAAATTATATGATAGTTCGAGCTGGCCAAAGCTACTACGGAATAATTGCCTAATATTCACAAGCTGTCAACGGATAGTCAATAAATGCATAATGCAGACAGAGACAAGGGAGACAGGAATGGCCATTTTGGGCGCATTAGCCATCATCATTAGCCAGTCATACGCAAGCCCAGGCGGTGCCCCACTCGAGGCTGGCGGTACTTGAGAATGGGACGAGTGAGCTCCGTTAACGATCGGCGAGCTTTCGTCAACGAACGTAAAAAGGGAGTAGCAATCAAAAACTGAATGGTTTATCATAAGGACAGCAAAGGAAATGAGCATGTCCGTTCTGACTATTCACTTGCTTACCGAGGTGAATTCTACACATCGAAATCCAACAGGAAATGCAAGTGTCCTGCTTAGGCCACCAGCCGGGATGGCTTCTTGAAATATGCTGGTAGGTGATGGGGCTTTTTCTAATCTCAGTAGATAGGACTTCGGCCTGTAGCTCGGACCTAAGACACAGAAACAGTCCATAAACGTCCTAATAGCAATGGAGTTCACGTTATTTTCGACCTTTCTACCGCTCGAATTGATACACAGTTCGAAAATGATCACCTGCTCTAGCCCTACTCAAAGGGTTTAACCACTCATAGCACGTGCATTTCCTTTCCAGGTGAAATCTAGGATTCTGAGGTCTACGAACGGCAAATTATGCATTGACTTTGGAAATATTTAATTGTTGAAGTATGACTCGCATGCTTTCGATGTCAAGCCACCTAACAGCCAGGCGCTACCTTGGCCTGGTCTGTCACTGGTCATACCCGCCACACCAAGTCACCTCTTTCTCTGTCAGTGTCCACCGGTCACCCCTCTAAGCATCCGCCGCTCCGCTAAACTATATATAAACGAACTGTTACTAGGTAACAGAGAGGAGAAGGAGTTCTTGTGATTTTTCAACTTTTTGTAATACAAGCTTTAATCCATCTATCGCCTTCCTGCCTGGGTTCACCTCAACCAGTGGTGCGAGGCTACGACTTTCTAGATGTTTTTGGCATACGAGAGCGTTGTCCAAAGTCGAGGCAAACTTGTGCATGTTAGTGCACCTACCTGTTGAAAGCGTTGTCACTTAAGTTGGAGTTTGAGTGACGCCCAGACTAGAGGCAACTTTAAAAACGTCCGAAACAATTTCCTTCTGTGGCAGGAAACATCTGGGATTGTTTACCAGATCCGGCGCATTTGTGCACGAAGCAATTACATCACAGAAACTGAAAGATTACTCTGGACGCGTATACGCGAACATGTTGTGCCAGTTCTCAGGTCGAGGCTCATACGCTGGGACCTGGCCACATCTTCGAGTTTGAAAGGACCGAAATTTTCACGTTAAGTGACAACCATGCCAGTTTGAACTATGATTATACAGTCCCCTTTAGTAAAAGGTGGAGTGACCTCTCCCTACATACTCTGCTATAAACTTGTCTGGACGGTCTAATTGGCAATTCGGGGAGCACCCGGGCGACACTCCTTGCAGTGACAAGATCAGCAGGCCAACTTTCCTGGTTATTTTCACGATACTAATAAATCCCAGCAACGAAATATTGCCAATTAGTAATTGGATGCCAACAACCAAGCAAGTATTTCAACAACTACGACCATCGGAAGTGATAAGGTGGTAATTATCGGTTGCATGGCAACTGCATCCATTTTACGTCCAGAATTGGAGTATTAAGCAACTAAATTTATTGTTCTAGCGATTTCATCGCCTTCTTCGCATTAGCGTATCACGTCACGCATAGTTAAAACAAGCAAGTTGGATTTAAAAAATACTATCTTTGGCGTGACATGTACGAATTTTTTTACCACACCTGACATGCCAGAAACTCTGCGCTGTTTATGTTGTAATATAATTTCGCACTTCTTGCGGCCTGTGTTCTTTTGTTTTCTCTTGGCGGACTTCAACGTTTATCCTATGTTTCTTATGCGTTGCATCTCAACGCACAGTCGGCGCATGAAGAAGTACGTTGCTAGCACCGTCTAAGTGCACCTTGTGTGGTTTTTAAGAGTTTTGCCGATGTGATCGAACTCACAGGAATGGTAGTTTCTGGGTAAGGTCCCTTCGGCACTCGAGGATGCCCTGAGCCCACAACAGACTTTGTGACATCAACGATTTATGGCGCTGAATAAGCCCTCCATTACCATTCCTGCAGCGTCTTCTCTCCCGATTAAACCTTCTTCATTATTGAGCTCCAATTCTCACTAAAGGGCTAGGTTGACGGAAGGGGGAATACTGTTTACGTCTAAAATTCTATGCATGCAAATCGGATGTGAGGAAGTTTGCTTGCGAGCTTCATTTTTTCTGCAGGGGGCTGAAAAACAACATCATCCCGCCACGTGAAGTCTGGCACCAAAATCAACGCTGAAAAGGGAGAGCTAAAAATCCGGTTCTTCCTGCTTGGTTAGACCCTTGAATTGGTACTTGTCTTTAAAACGGCAGTTTGAAGAGGTTAGGCAAATATAGCATCGGTATATTTTCCCTGAGTGTTCTTTTAAAACGTTTACTGACTGCTGACCAAACCCAAGAATTTTACTCGTTGGGTTTGAGAGCTAAATCATGGACTCTAAAGGTAGAGGCCATTGATTCGCTCAATTTTTCCTGCATTGGAATGAGATGTAACAAAGTCGGCGCCCTCATTCCTGGGGCCCAAAAGGAGCTGCGCTGCAAATGAGCTGAACCAAT
>WEDG01003057.1:0-11307 GCA_017591395.1 Schistocephalus solidus
ACTCCTGTTAAAGTCATAATTCATTATATCAACTTAATAAATATTTTACTATGAAATGTAAGATTTAAAAAATGCAAGAAGGAAATTAGTGGGTCAAAGGGATTATTCAAATCTGCCAAAATCCTCTATTGAAGGCCGAATAGTATAATTCCGGCCCTATTCATACCTTGCAAAATGTTTCCCAACGATACAATTCCATGAGGGATTATAACGTCTGTCAAATTCCTGTTTAATTTGTTTCGCGACAGCACTTTCGGAGCTGTACATTTGCATGGCCTCCATAGCTATTTGTGCGGCCATATGTTCCTGATCGTCAGACATCTTTGATTCATGTATTGTTGCTTGGTGAGTCTGCGGAGTCTGTTTTTAGACATAGTTCAGTTCTCTCCTGGCGAAACGTGTGTCCTATGGACTGTGCTTTTATAGCTCACACATTTTTATGCCTGAACTCCACTCTTTCGCTAGCATCGATTGTGCCATTCTGCGGTGATGCAGAAACACAGAGACAAGAGAGATGCTAAGGTCATGCAGCGCCTATCTGTGTCAACAAAAATGCCTGACAGAAACAGGCCCAGAAAATGTGATCAAACATTCAGACTATAAGGATCTGTCGACGCAGTGGGAGATATCTTACCAGCACCTGCATAATGAATCATGACTTGGCAGGGCATACAAAAACATGGGTAAAACAGGGTATGTGATCAAAAATGTCGCCATCATCATGGCTCGCCAAACTACGGTTTAGAACAAGAAACGTTACTACTAAAATTTCAAAGTCACTCAATTATAAAGGCATGGATAAGAATCGTTATCTTTAATTGTACTACCTAGCTTTCTTCGGTAATTAGAACTCTACAGTTCAATAAAACATTATATTCAGTTCATCCTGAAAGAAAATTTACATTAGAGTGAAAGCTGTATTAAAAACAATCCAGTAGAGCTTTTCATACGAAAACGCCGTTGGCGAAGATATTTTGTTGGAATTCATGGAATGGCTGACCCTGCACCTATAGTTGACAACAAGTGGCAAAGTCAGAGTCAGTGATCTATTCTGCCTAGATGATTCGTAAATAATATATTTTTCATAACGCAGAATTTAACCAATGAAACAGCACTTCCCTAACACATGCCCAGCTGATGTTTTTATGCCGAGAGACTACTGAATGACATTTTAAATTGACAATTTAAATTAATAGCTTTCCAGATTTTTATAATTCAGTATTCAACGTATCCTGACAGGGTGCTTGCAACGATTATTTAAATATGTGAAATTAAGCTGTCGGACTTAATGCACACCAACCCAACGCTACCATGCACAGCAGGGTGATGAAAATAAAGGACAGATTATATCCCTAATGTGCAGCCGGATTTTTAATGTATCACAGCTCATGCCAAAACTGCACTGGGACAGACTGGACTTATGCTTAGATCAGCGCAAACACGAGGCATAAGCTGACTGTGAGATGGACTTACGGCTAAGATCAAGTGAAACACTTATACCTATGAAACGGGTCACGAGTTAAAACTTCGCGGGCACGAAGATGATCGCCTACGCCGGATGCAAGACCAGCCGAGAATGGATTGAAGCCCTGGACCTCCGATGAGAACTCGGTCAATCGATTTATCGAGCTGGCACCGGCATATAGGCCCTGTGTAGTCACCTCCGGACTGGCGCCACTGCTGTATGATTGGCACCTGCTACCCTATAAATGTTACTCGTTTATGTTGCTGTTTTATCTCTGACGATGGACTCCAGTACTAGTTCGAAAGCTCGGACGAATAAAGCCATGATTCCGGCGAGCGAACAACCTTTTCTTCTTCTTCTTCTTCTTATTTTTCTTCTTCCTCTTCTTCATTTATTTCCGCTTCTTCTTCTTCTTCTTCTTCTTCTTCTTCTGTTTTCCACTTTATCATCATCATCCTCATCATCATCATCATCATCATCATCATCATCATCATCATCACATCATACATCATCATCATCATCATCATCATCATCATCATCATCATCATCATCATCATCAGCATCATCATCATCATCATCATCATCATCATCATCATCATCATCATCATCATCATCATCATCATCATCATCATCATCATCATCATCATCATCATCATCATCATCATCATCATCATCATCATCATCATCATCATCATCATCATCATCATCATCCTCATCATCATCATCATCATCATCATCATCATCATCATCATCATCATCATCATCATCATCATCATCATCATCATCATCATCATCATCATCATCATCATCATCATCATCATCTTCTTCTTCTTCTTCTTCTTCTTCTTCTGCTTCTTCTTCTTCTTCATCTTCTTTCTTTCTTTACTTATGCACACACCTGGAATGCAAAAATTTCCCCCTATTCGCAAATACAAATCTTCAGAACCTCACACTAACATTCCAAGATTCAGGTAGGCCTTATCAGATCTATAAAAATAAGATTGCCTTTGCAATCATTTTTTTTATTTATAAGGATGTCTCTTGAGGCTATTTATACACGAAATTGCCAGACGTATGTGTGAAATCCATACCCATCCGCTAATATTTTTTGTTGAGTAAGGGTTTTGGCACCTCGTCCCCCATTATAGTGAATTCTTATCCCAAAACTCACCGCTTTCTTTAATTAGGCCTATGGAGTAAACAGACCTGCATGTGTTTGGTTTGATATAGAGTTTTGGGCCAATTAAGCGATTTTGTCAGAACCAACTATCTCCTCAGACAGGGTGACAGAAGGAAGGGAGAGTGTGACGGATCTTGCAGACGATTGCCAGTTTAAACTTAATCGTAGGTGCTTTTCGAATCACCGAAAGGATTCAAGGTCCCCTCAAAAAAGGTGGCCAGCTAACAGCGTTCCTTATCTCTACTCAGGACTGAAATTCGACATGCGGTGTTTCCAGCTGAAGTCGGTTGTCATGGCAACTCTCATGACTGAGAGATTCGCGTCTATTGAAACCTGCAGCGTGGGCCTGGTCCACACGTGGCGCCAGCCAATGGAAGCTTTATATCAGATCAGTCAGTGTGCCTAAATACTTCCTCCGTTAGACTTGGTCTCTTATGGCAATTTGAACATAATGTGAACGTACAGGACAGTCAAATGGGACTAACACCATCCAGTCATGGCATGGCTAAGTCATCCCGCTCCCGAGACAATGGCTTTCATCATCGTTTGCAGTGAAGTAAAATACTTCAGATGAGTCGATGGGTCAGTATCAGCCACTTGTGTGAAGCATTTCAAAGTTGTTTCATACCTTACCACAACTCTGACTTGCACCTCAAGTCAAAGAGGAAAACTTCCACAGTTAGAGAAGGCGACTGGTCTAGCCTGATTTCGAATCCTGACACTTCCGCTAATTTAACTTCACACGGGGCTTGTTTATGCGTCAGCTGCTGATCTGATTTGTACATTTTTAGCTATTCGGGTCGCAAATGACACACAAACTCTGTAAATTTCGTACTGTTAATAAAAATGATGAAAGGAAAACGTAAAAAAGAAACTTGTGTTTGCCTTATTTTTGGCTAAACGATATGTTTTTAATACTGAGGAGATAAAAGTATGCAAGAAATTTTAGAGCAAGTGCCAATCACTGCGTTATTTTGGTCACATACGTAGAGGGTGAGCCAGGTGTTTAGCAGAATAACCATCTTGCAGTTTATGTCTTCAGACACTTAGCAGTATAACTGCTTGCCCTTACAATGTTAATAATTAGGAATTTTGGTTGCACGCGTAAATGAAAACATCAAACATCATACTGAGGAAAAACGACCAAGCCACATATGTTTTTAGAACCTTCTCTGTTTCTTGAGTCACTGCGCGGTTGTGTTAACTAGGCAGGTACTTCCCTAAGGGAGAGCTTTGTGAATGGTATACACATTAAACCGTCAAGAAAAGCAGGAAGCAGCAGCTGATAACAGTGAAATTCGCGATTAAAAAACTTAACTAAAATACATTAAAACGTTTGCAAGGAAAGGAATGTGAAAGAGCTAGAGTGTATGCCTTCATAGGGAACCGTTCTCATACCTTCCGCCAGTAGCTTTCCGAAATCAGATTGAAAGTAAAAGAGGATTCAACTGACTGAGCAGATTGAATTCCTGTACAAAACAATATAACCAGAAACCGGACCAGACAGGTAGCGGGGCCACTTATCTTTTGGAAAGTAAAAGTGGTACAATAAAAGCCATTTTCCATAGAAGTTGAAGGCTGGCTTTTTCTTATCATATTGAAAGCATTTAAGAGATTTTCATGTCAGTCGAGTTAAGACAGACTAGTTTTATCTAGAGGTGTACAATATATGCATACCCAGCAAAGTTTTTGCCAACAATGCAGTGCCATGCCGCTCCGTACCTCTGATCCATGTTCCTTTTAATATGGTTTGCACACTTACTCTCCAGTGTAAACCGGTCTAGGGCGTCGATGGCTAGATCCATGACGGCCTCCTCAAGCTCGTTGGTCATTGTGGATTTGAGAATTTTGGCCTGAAATTCCTTCAATGTTGCATCCGTCAACATATTTGCCGAGATTTGTAGAATATTTCTTGTTCACCATACCTCTTTTGATGTAAAAGACGGGTAGAGCTGGGGTACGTAAGACAACTACCACTGAGGGTACATTGCTGTCTTTTTATTGGATGGGCTGTTTTTAAAGTAGTCAGTCAGATGCCTTCCAAACGCGAGCAAAGGCCCTTGTGTCCATGTTGCTTAACATATGCAAATGAGACGCGACCAAGGCCTATTCCACAATGCCGAGTGCACTGATGTGGGCAGCAGAGAGCAATTATATATGCTCGAAAAGTTTGAGGAAGTTGACCTTGAGACCAAGGGATAGATATGCACCGACTAATTTCTAACGGTAAGCATGTAAACCTGAAATAACAAATGAATTTAAAATTACATGTTTTATGTCTAAGAAACAGTTCACTGTTTAACTAGCAGGTTTCAAATTAAGCAAAAAACAAAAGCCTACTTTTAAGGTAGTTTCAGTTAGAATAAATGATTTCTGGATAAACATTGGTCGATAGTCTCGTAACAGTAGACTACACGGTAAGCCTTGAGTACTCCAATTCAAGCCCCTGCATCTTGGGCGGGGTCTTTGCAGGTTTCCGGATTGGTGAAATCACTTCTTAGAGTTCTTCAAAGTGTCCTTGTAGCATCGTGTTTGTCCTTCTTGGCAGCGAGCGCCCCTAGCGAAAATCTTAAAAAGAGTCTTTAGAGTAATCATTATTCGTTCATTCTCACAAGATGGCCGCTCTAAGTTGAGTGTCATTGACCTTGCTTTAATGGGTATTGTATATCTTGTTGGGCGCCGGTCGGAGCGTGAGCATCCTTTTGTCCGGTTTGATTGTTAGTTCGAAGCTGGCACAGCTCGTGGCGAAAAGTTCCATGCCATTTTGGATGTCCCTTTCGGTCACGGTGTCAAATGCGCAATTGCCCGCGAAGTACAGACAGTGGACTGCGTGCTTTTTTAACATACTGACAGCACAGGGACAGGCTAAAAGCCCAGCCACCTGTATTTCACCGCCATGGGGAACGCTGGGGGACCCACTGATGAGCCGAACCTCTGTCAGCTGCGTCAGGCAGCGGCACATGATCGGTGAAACACGCGTATTTTGGCTCGTACCTGTGATGTCCGTAGTCACTAGGTGGGCGTGCAGGTTCTCGTAAAATGTGAGTCACCCCCTCCCCCCGGGCACTGGTCATTGGGAGGAGGGGGTAGGTTCTGATAACGGTAGCAAATATGGGTCTACAAAGAGGCAGATAAAATGTCATCAGTCGGCCGTAGATGCAGTGTGGCTGACAGTTTTGGGACGTCTTTCCGGATGGCAAAGGCGACACTAGCGTCGCGTCGCTTTTGGATGTCCCTTTCGGTCACGGTGTCAAATGCGCAATTGCCCGCAAAGTACAGACAGTGGACTGCGTGCTTTTTTAACATACTGACAGCACAGGGACAGGCTAAAAGCCCAGACACCTGTATTTCACCGCCATGGGGAACGCTGGGGGACCCACTGATGAGCCGAACCTCTGTCAGCTACGTCAGGCAGCGGCACAAGATCGGTGAAACACGCGTATTTTGGCTCGTACCTGTGATGTCCGTAGTCACTAGGTGGGCGTGCAGGTTCTCGTAAAATGTGAGTCACCCCCTCCCCCCGGGCACTGGTCATTGGGAGGAGGGGGTAGGTTCTGATAACGGTAGCAAATATGGGTCTACAAAGAGGCAGATAAAATGTCATCAGTCGGCCGTAGATGCAGTGTGGCTGACAGTTTTGGGACGTCTTTCCGGATGGCAAAGGCGACACTAGCGTCGCGTCGCTTTACCTTGAGGTGACCCCTCCAGAAGAAGGTGTAGCCGGTATCCATGTTTTTCAGCTGCTCCTGTTTAGAGACTCGGTTCTAACTGAGGGCAATGAGGTTCAACTTTTGGCACACCAGCTCTATAGCGGATAACGTCGTTTTGCGTTCCGGTTAGGTTTATCCTCGGATTGTCTAAGAGAGGGCAAACATTCCAGGCTGTTAGAATGCACGGACCCACCCTAGCAGCTAGTGAAGTATGGCGGGGGTATTCAGACGAGGGTTGTGATTCATTTGATTGGTTCGGTCGTGAGTTTTAACTCTCCGAACCAGGGTCAGCGTGCAGAGGACGTGATCCCAGTAGTTGTTACGAGCACTCTTTCTAGGCCTGTCCTCAGAGCAGAGTTAGGCAGGGCTCTCCCTAAATAAGGTTGCTCGGGCAGCCCAGACGACTGCCAAATGCCACTGTGAGTCGAGGTTTATTCAGCGGAAGAACGACCGGAGTTAGTCTGATGCGCCTAAAGATTTTGTGCCACCTTCTCTGTAGGCATTTTGAAACTGGGGAGAGGAGATGAAAAAGGACACAAAATTACCGGCTGTGGGTTTACGCAAAGAAACGAATATCCCCACCTTGCAAAGCCTGCTGTAGAGACGGTTGGCAAGATGTGGTTGCTCCTAGGTTTTGGGAGCTACAGGGGAAAGTACTGTGCAAGATCATGGCTGCCAGGAGCAGCTGGCGCAACCTTATACTACCCGCATGCTGAGTTCCCTAATAAGACAGGACTACATCCCGGAGAGTCCCCTAATTTAATGCAAACAGGCGGTTGTATAGGCGTTGGCTAGCGAGAACATGTACTTAATATTTTTTATCAAAGATACAAATTATTTTTTTCAATACAAGTGAAAATTAAATCACCAGAAAGTAATTGAGAAGAAGAAGACGTGTCCACTGGGCCAAGAGCTTTATTTGCTTGACGTTTCAGATTCCAACTTTAACCCATTTTATCAGACACTATCAAATATGGGTAATGCCTGCACAGGGGGTTGCATAATTTATAGAACTGTATCATACAAATGCTGTCACTATTTGTGCACAAATTACCCATATATGATACTCTCCCTGGATATGGGTTCGATTTTGAATCTGAAGCGTCAGACAAAGAAAGCTCTTGGCCCAGCGATTGCGTGTACTTCATCTAAATCAAGTTTTACCGAGTACTGCAAAAGACGATGAAGTAACACTTGCTCGAACAGTATACAATTCAGATAGCAATTGAAAACTAATGTTTTGCGTGGTGAAAAACCAGACGCAGTTGTTATGATGAACGTCTCGATGACAGATGAAGTCTGATTTTTCGGTGGGCAGTCTTAAAATTTCTCAATCCCAAAATGGGTCAACGTTTAGAACAGAAATGTTTACTCTAATTTGGAGAGGTTCTTACCAAGAGCTCATAATATACCACAGTTCATAGGTTAAGACGTAGTTTTAAGAAAAAAAGCGTTCTTTTACAGGCATTTTAAAGCAAAATACCTCTTCCTGACAATTGCAGTTTTGAGCATCAACTAATCTTTTCTTAAAAAGTGAAATGCTGAAATATATAGCATCATATTATAAGCTAGTTTTTCAGAATAATGTTTAGCAAAAAACTTTGAACCACAGACCTATAAATATCGCCCAAATGTGTAAATTTAAATATTGTCAAGTAAAACGAAGAATCATTGTAGCGAGGCTTAAAAAATATAGAGGTATTGTTTGTTTTTCTGAACCATCCATGGCCTTCAAATGCGCCGGCAGACAGTAGATCTGCGTGTCAATGCCGAATCCATTCTACGCCATACAGCAAACTAAAAGTTCTTTATATATTATTTTTCGTTTTTATATTCTCCTACAACATTGCATAAGGTTAAGACGGACAGTGCGGTTGGCCCTTGGAAACATTTTTTTGACTTAAAAATTACAAATAATCTCTTCGGGCTTGCGAAGAAAGTTCGATTGATTTGTCCTAACAAAACAAGTCGCTTAGTACTGCTCATCTAAAGTTAACAATATGGGCTCCTACTTGCTTTCATTGGCTTTCTGTCTAATGTTATACCGACTCCAAAGTATTTTGTGCGAGGCGAATATAGTTGAGTGTAGCTATTTGATTTAATGTCCAATATCACTCTTACCTTGCCATCGTTTTAAAAAGTTAGATTCAAGCTAAGAGAAACTGTTCCCAAAAGTAAGATTAAAAACAGCAACACACTAACAGACGGCTAAATCGAAGAGTATAATGACTGCAGATTTCAGTTGAAGCTGACTGCACACCACCCAGAGCCGTGATTTGCTGAATTTTGGCAAGATCCCGCTCAGATTCATGAGTGTATCCTCGATCTGTAATCTACGATGACGACGAGGCTTACGAGTGAAATAGTCGGCTAATACGTGCTGTGTAATTTATTTTATGGGCTAGTTTAACAGAGATGACGAGTAAAAACCTTTCTTACATCGGTCATAACCATCGAAAAATTTGAGTCCTTCCGCATTCGCAGAGTATTTAGTTCGCTTTGCTTAGTAGCAAGTCCAAATATACCATACTAGATTCGGTAAAATGCTGTCCAGCAGCATCTTTTCACTACATAGAATTTAATAGATAGAATAAAATGCTCAGGTTAGTCAGTCAACGAACGAGGATTGTCTACTGCTAATAATGGTAGTTATGAAATATTTCGTTTATTTCAAAAGTTCTGAATAATGTGTGCAAACCCGCTAAAGTTCTTGTTATTTCCCTTTGTGCGGGCATGGTAAACGCAGTGGAGCAGAAAGGGGAGCTGACATTGAAGATTTTATCGGCAATGCCAAGGAAGTGTATACCATGCATTTCAAAAAGATTTGATCAGTTTTTTTTCGATTTTTGCCATGTTGAGGGTTAGATCGAGGCGCTCAACGGTTTCTTCACGTTTTACTAAATAAGGGTTCTTTTCTTATAAATAATGGCCTGCATCTACAGCTATGCATGAGTAATAAGATGCCTTCAGATTGAAAAACAACTAGGCAGTTTGGGGAGCGCTGGTATCCGAGGCTTAACAAATTGCCCCATCTCGGTAACGTAGTACCAACCGGGATTGGATTGTAGGAACTAAATTTTCGCTACTGTGCCTATGAGAATAAGTTTTCTGTAACCACTGGTAGTTGAAGAACTTTCAAAATGTCTGGCGAGTTTAAGCCAATAATAAAAGAGAACAAACAGAAAGAATGTTTTTTTTTCTAGTTTAGCTATGTCACAAGGCGGGCCACGTATTTTATACAGATGTAGAGAAGTGTCCCCGAACTGTAATTGTGAAGATGGAATTCTGGCCGGTTCTCCTAGTGTAGAAAGAATGACATAAAGAGGATATCAGCACAAAACACTGCAACTTATCTGGATGCATTAAAAACTTACAGCAGACGGATGAGTTTACCCAGTTTAAGAACATATCACCTAGTATTAATCGATGTGCAGTTCGATTCGGCAAATTAAATATGAAAAAAAGAGTTTTTAAAACCAGAGTTTTATACAGCTTAATACATGCAGTGGTTCAGGAACTAGAATATTACCTTGTACGTTGGCAGGAGTTGATTTATTTAGAGAATCTGTGGTTAAAAATTGCGAATTAAGCAGCTGTAGAGTTGAACCATAATTTCTTTTATTAACGTAGGAGAGTCGAAACCAGGCTAAAACAGAAGTAGGATAATTTTTCAAAAGGATTAACTAAATTCACAAAGATCATTTTCAAGGGGACATAATAGAAAAAAAGGAACATAAGCGATGATGGGGAATGAAGGATATTGGAGTTTGAATATGTGCACGGAAATTCGGCTTCACATAAATGCAGATTCAAACAATTGGTAAAAAAGAATATTTAACTGAAACATTAACCAGAACCCTTTTGGCTTATTTTTGGTTGCGCATTCGCATAACGGGCTGTTGTATATAAGCTGGGACTGCCTGCTGTCCAAATATCGGTGGTTACTTGTCAACACATTCGACTTCCTTCATGCTCCAGTTATGCCCTAATTACACTATTTATACCGCACTTCATGTCAAAATATGAGGATGCTGATGCTGAAGTTTGTTTTTTTCCCTACTTCCTGAGAGCTCTTCGCGCTACTGCACGCGGTGCAGCAAACATATCGATCAGATTTCGTTTTAAGTTACTGTACAAAATCCAGAATCCCAGACCGTTGCCCACTAAGAACTTAACGAAACCTGGCATGGACGGTGTTCATCTCTCTCTTTCTTTTATGAAACGGTGGAGAACTGGTCAGGTACCTGTTTAGTCATATTTTTTTGGCATGTTACTAGACACCGAAATTGACTAGGTAGACCTTCTGCAAAAACCGGTGTTCGTCGGTGACTCAGGCTGTGAAAATTCCTGGCAGACCTTTTATGACTAAAGCTACCTCGAGAGCCAAGTGGTGAGTCAGTTCACAGTACAATCGCCACATAAATTATGTTCTAGTAGAGCACAAAACTGGTTCAACAACGGCTCTAATCACCTTAGCCAAAGCTGCAAAAGTACTCGTCTTTGTTCAGGCGTGGGCATCTTAGCTGTCTGGAGTATGCTTAGGGTGGAAATTTCCAGGAAACTGACCCATCTGAAATCCACTAAATGAACGTAGAATCTGCGCCAGCGTTCGTAAAAATTTGATTGAAATTCTTTGACACGCCTTCTTAAAACACATGGCTCAAAGAGAGTTTGAAGTCCCATGTAATGACCATAATGAATTTTTCCTGAGAGTCACTCAACGAGTTGAGCTCCAGTGAGTAACTTAACTCGTAAAAACTATACAAAAAAATCGAAAAGAAGCACTGTCTGCAGTTTTTCGCTGATCTATTTTATTCTTTAAGCTACCCTGCACATACATATGCATTCCACTTGTTCTCTTGTCTTTATTAATATTCCAGAGGGCCCGCTGAAAGAACACAATTCCTTAGTTTGAGAGTTTTGGCAAGCTGTGTGTTGGCTTTTTCTACAAA